>PXOD01001089.1:0-26138 GCA_003012165.1 Paramyrothecium roridum | reverse complement strand
TTTCCCCTATATAAAATTAATTATTATCTACTAGCCGATATTTCCTATAATTATAAGGTAATATAAGAGGCCTAATTGAGGTATATACTTCCTATAGTACTAGAGATTATTAAGTAGAAAGCCTTATTAGATAATTCAGCATATCCTACCGGCTTGACTAAGATTTGAAATCATTTCATTCGAATATAATGATCTTCACCGACTTACTACACTATATATATGATATATTGTGGTACGGAAAATCCAGGTTCGATGAAGCGAGCATAGTCATAAGAACCTCAATAGCACTATTCAACTCCAAATTTCCATCAAAGGCCTTCGAAGTGGTCAGCACAATGGTCGATCTCTGAGAAGTAGACAAACCGCTCAACGTCACGCTCAATCGATGGTTCTTAATGCATAAGATGTAGTTTTCGCAAAAATGGTTATTGCGAGAATTCAAGGCTTCTTTCTGGTTCTTCTGTGTTGGTTCGGCCAGGAAATCTTCATCCGCTGGTTGGGCACTTACGTAGGAAGCATTGTAAATAATAGCAGGGTCCAGTCCAGCGCCTAATTTTCTAACATAGCAATCAATCTTTGAGGGTATCCTTTTGTATCTAGCACATTCACATAGCCGCCCTCCAAGCAGTCAAACAGGCACTCAATTGAGCTTGTGCATATTGCTAGACTCCTTAAATTTTTGGTAGATGCACTTGCTGCTAAGCAGGGCCAAAGTACACAACACGACGTCAAGGTCGAACCCATGAGCAACCAAATTTCGTTCAATCTTATGTTGAATTTCTTGGCTTGACTTACAAGATTGAAGAAGAAAGTTATTATGATAAGCGAAGCTGGAATGCGCCATACGCAATAGGCCAGCGCAGGCAACCCCCTCACGTCATCTTAGGCCTCCTGGGATTTAGTACTTGTTATTGCAATGACTATTGCATAATCTTAGTGAGTTAGGAAAACTCTGAATCTACCTGTTTGAAAGCACCCTCGTATGCATTCATTTGCTCATATTTTGCTCCAGAAGCCCTTGATTTCTTTCCTTCTTTTGACCTCACGCGCGGCAACCAGTACTACAAAGCTGGCTATCATGGAGGATCCTGCAAGCATCTGTGCCCCGAGATAACCGCCTTTTCCACTAACTAACACGCCTGAGAGCGGAGGGCCTATGAGAGCTCCAAAACCAATCACAGTATTGAGCATTCCCAACAAAGCTCCTTGCTTTGCAGTATCAAAAACCACACTCGCCAGTGCTGAAGGCGCAAGAGACTGCACACCACCCATACATAGACTGAAGAAAACAGTCCATACATATAACCTTGTTGTGCTTGTCACCCCAGACCACGTGTATATGGCCACTGCGGTCAATATCACATGAACCATAAACATATTTAACGACCCCATCTTTAGAGCGGTTATGCTAGGGAATAGACGGCCGATTATGCCCGCACCGTTCAAAACCAAAATAAGATTTAGCGAGTCTTGGTATGTCAATCCCTGAATGCCTCGTGCGTATGAACCCAGGAAAAAGAAGGGGAAAAATACCCCTATATAGGTCTATATGGTGAGAGTTAATCGCCGCTGCTTAATTCGGTTGCTGTATGTCTCAGGGGTGAACTGCAGCTCTGTGCCAGGTCTGGTACTTACCAGGAATGAGCCAGCTGCAAAGAGTGTATACTCAAGCTTCCGGAAAGCGCCCCAGTCAACCATAGGCGCCTTCGTACCCTTGTCAATCCTTCCGGGCTTTACCGTCACCAGCGCCAATGCTAAAGTGACCAATTGTACGAATCCAATGACTCTTGTTGTCCAGCCGAAGCCAATTGTTGGTAAAAGCGTTCTGACGATACTGGGAAAGACTAGTCCGCCAACCGTGCTTCCAGAGGCCGCAATAGCCGTGGCGAGAGCTCTCTTAGTGGTGAAGTAGGTTGATATGACTGTCATCGATGGCGTAAATACCAGACCATTTCCTAGCCCGCAACATACACCCTGAGCAAGGAACAGTTGCCAATATGTCGTCGAGACCGATGTCGTGAATGTACCGAGCAGAATCAAAGCAGATCCCGCAATCACTGTGGCCCTGAAGTAACCCGCGTCGGTAAGCGCACCAGCTACGGTGCCCATAAAGAATAGAATAAAGACTTCGAAAGAGCCTATCCAAGCAATGTCGGAGGACGAACGGTCTAGGGTCGTAGTATAATGCAGCTGGAAAACGCCGAACGAAGTGAAAACGCCCCTAGCTCTGGTTAACTGCCGGCTTCCATGTGTGTAGCAATCATACCATACCATGTATTCATTATGATAAAAAATCCAGAAACAACTAGTCATCTGTTAGGGACGTTGTAAATATAGCGAAGAACCAAGGTTACTTACCAGACATCCATGCCCAAAAGCCACCGTCAGGTGCCAGGATGACTGATGAAGGTAGTGCCTCCAAAGCCATATCTTTGGTCTCTGGGGAATGTGCCGAAGATCTAGACTGAGATAAATTAAGGAGTGTGTTTGTCTTTGGGATCATCATGTTTTGTCTTCGGTGTCTAATTTCCCAGATCAATCAAGGAAAGAGACCAACAATGATCAGAGCGAGGGCTAAGGCGTTGATAGTTTTTCGACAACCAAAAGAGCAGTCAGAACGCAATCTTGATAAATATATGAACGCAGACTACGCATGGAGAAAGCCATCGATGTACAAAGGGGTGCGCTAGTAGGGGGTGTCGAGTGTCATTTCCAAGGAAAAAAAAAAAAAAGAAAAAGAAAAACCCTTTAGTCTTCCTTGTGAGCATGCCCTAGCAATATGTATACATTAATAAGCCTCAGGAACAAGCAGCTTGTACGAATTACCATTATTACATTTGCTTAATCGCCACAATGGTATAAGCGGGATTATTCAGCATTTCAGTTCTAGCTACTCATGCCAATGGAGGAAAATTTAGCGCCAGCATTAGTGCTAGAATTTGACGTAACGCACTAAGCTGAACACGGTGACATAACCCGTGATCCATTCAGAGATCTTGACGGAGATGAGGAAGGTCCTTGCAACATCGCACTACAAGAGGTTGCAATGATTGATCAGCAACGTGTCAAAGAGAACTTTGATAGCGTTCTGTTATGCATTATTTCGTAAGCATGTTGGTTCCATTTGTAAGATTTGCAAACTTCACAACTGTAAATGCCGGCATGATTGTACAAACGATTGTCTACCCATAATTATATATATGCTCTTCCAGATCTTTAACTCATTCTACGAGACTAGTTGCCACAACCATCTTAACAATCTCCATATTATCCCATTTCTTCTCGCCTCATGGACGAGCAGTCTCCAATCATGACTAGTTCTAGTTCAAATAGCATCGTGAGCGTCACATTTATTGGGACTGCCACTGCCATCATCGATATCGCCGGAGTCAAGTTCTTGACCGATCCCTTCTTCTCGCCAGCGGGCACATCTTTCGAATATGCGCCACATGTCATCCTCAGAAACGCTCACAACCCCGCTCTCGACATGAAGGATCTACCACCCATTGATGCCGTCCTGCTCAGCCATGAGGATCATTGGGATAACTTGGATGCTCTCGGGCGTCAGCTTCTTGACGGAAGATATGTTTTCACCACAATGGATGGCGCGAAGAACTTGGCTCCTCGGCCAGGCGTCCGTGGCATGCGTCCTTGGGAAGAGACGTTTATCACTCTGGGCGGCAAGACATTCCAAATCGTGGCTACTCCTTGCGTTCATGTTCCGGGTGGCGAGTGCACTGGCTTCATTGTCACGACCGAGTCATTGGGTCATGCCGCCGACGGCCGTCCAAACGCCGTGTACTTTACTGGCGATACCGTTTACATCCCAGAGCTTTCTCGAATGGCAGAGAAATTCCACATTGTGGCCGCCATCATGAACACTGGCGAAGCCAAAGGTGTAATAGAGCCCCCGCCAGCCCCGCCGATCCAGATAACGATGGGTGGCGAGCAGGCTGCTCGTTTGTATCGGGACATCAAGGCGGACTGGATTGTCCCTATGCATTTTGACGAATGGGAACATTTCACTCAACACAAAGATGAGCTGGCCAAGAAGTTCGAAGAGGAAGGTGTTCAAGACAAGGTTATTTGGTTGGTTTCCGGAAAGCCCGTCAGGATACTGTAAGCACTGTTCGGAGCTTGCGCAATGTGAGCAAGTGGGAACACAAGGGTTGAACAGTACTTCTCCACGCTGTCTCCCAGTATCTGAATTGCAAGCCAAAGTGCAGTACTAGATTTGGTTTGCAGATTTTCTATCGGATCGATACAAGACAGAAAAGCTTTGCCGTTTGGATTGTTGGAGTCGGTAGCTCAATATTCTGCGTTATAGATAGATTGATAGATTTTGTCATCTCAATATCAGCTATTATGTCGTTTGGAAACCAACTGCCATGTCCAAGCTTAAGATTCAATTGTCTGCTCAATCAAAAATTCATACCCCATAGATCGCAATGTCTGGACCACTCGTTGTTGCCAAGCATACAGTTCATCATTACGCGTCCCTTCTTTCTTGATGAAATCGCGTACCACATAAAGAGGCATGATGGTAGACGCAGCACCGGATAGCTTGAATTCATCAGAGACCAGAAAATCCATACTCCGGAGGATCAAAGACGATAGGTGAACTACCATATCGACAGAGATCGCCGCTTGATGACGAGGCATTATCTGAGCGCCGAGTGAAGGAAAGCGTGACACCAGCTGCGTCATGCGATAAATGCAGAGAATTCGCAATGCCCATAAATGGGTAAAGAAGTTTGCACTTGTGATATTAGGGAACCAAATATTTGTGCCAGTCTGGAGAGGATAGAGCGGGAGCCAGTCAACATCGCCATCGCCATTTTTGACGGTTTCTTCCAAATCTAGCAAGCTATCAAGGAACTGTCCAAACTTAGGGAAAAGTAAACAAGCCAAGGCAAAAGAGCTCGTGGAGGGTGTTTTTAACAATTCATCAACCTCGTTCAAGGTCGAGGATAGAGAACTAAGCTCTCTAAATAGGTTTTGTAGCGGTGCTGTGCCTGACTGGCTAAAAGGCACAGTAAGCCAACGCTTATCGGCGAGGAATGTATTCTCGCGCTTCATTAGAGAGTGAATTAACTGGGGCAGCAATCAGTTACAGAGGCCGAGGAACTTGAGCAGTACAGCTTACAAGAACTGGCTGAATGCCAGCGAATAAAGTGTGGCCAAGTCCCGAACTGTATTCTTCAGGATTTTGAGACTGAAAGAAGTCGTCTATGCCCTTTGCGTGGATCGTCGTACCGATTGCTGACGACGGCAATAAAACCTTCGTCTCATCAGCCCGATATCCGCTTCAGTCCAGCACAGCTAATTCGCGAATACCTCTGACAGGAAAAGACATATTATAGCTGCTAATAGTATGTCTGAATTGGAAGCATCCCGGCTTTGCAGCCCGAGCCGTAGTGATGGGAGCGCCTGATCATAGGCCGCAAGGGCATCCGAAACTGGAGCTAGCCCGGCGAAGCCTTTCGACAACATTGAGATGGCGAGAGTCTTTATGGATGGCATCAAAAGTCGTTCAGCATGTTGCCTACGAATGAGCCCTGGGAGTGCTTCCACCCATGCGCCACACACCCGTGTTACTGCAGTGCTAGGGTTCTTCCGGTCTTGACTTCGTAAGGCGGGACGTCGATAGGGAACGAAATTTTGGATCACCAATGACACAATGTCAAAAAAGGGCCAGGTGATTTGCGACGATGCGATCCCCAGCCGAATACAGCGGTCATTCTCTGCGTTAATTGGTTTTATGACGAGTCCCGACGATCCTTCCAAGGGTTGGTGAGGCAGCCCTTTAGTCTCCGGGTCTGGGCAAGAAGCACGATGGCGGCGCTTGCAAGCCCTCGCGGTTGTCCGCTGCAGGCTGGCTGTAACAGGAGCTCGAAAAATCAGGTCATGCTGATAACCAGGACACGTTCGGTCTTGTAGGGCGCACTGGGAGCAGGCCGGGGTCTTGCCATCGCACTACAAATTTAGGAGCCCATCAGCAAGCAGCTTCAGATTGGCCCGCGGGCACGAGGGAGGGACTGCGCCGTATGTGTCTTTGGTGACAACCTACAGCTATCTTTCGCCTCCTGCAGCTATCACATGTGGTAAGCTGTCGTACTTTCATGCTCGCATGCCGTTTTGTCCCGAGAGCTCGGCCCTTGCGGTAAGGTCGTGCCAAGAGGCTGGTGATGTGCGAAGGTTTTGGTTGGGGCTTTGAAAGCAGCGAGAATGCCTCTGCACTGGGGAATGATGAAAATGGGGTCATGGGGCAGCTCCACCTTTCCATGTTTGGACACATATCCCGCCAAGACATTTGGACCCACAAAACCTGCTCGTCCTGTGAAGATCTAGACCATAGCAGCATTTGCCAAGCATGCTTAAGACAGACTTTGATTGATGTATTTTCGGCTTTCTGGCCGCTCAGGTCCCGCCTAGGGGCCTAGGACGTGCTATTCAGTTCAGTTCAGTTCTATTCCTACTCGGTTTGTAGCCGCTGGATACATGCCTGGCTAGCGGGGTTGGTAGATAGCCGAAGCTCGCTTTGGACGTTAATCCGAAGCTTGTCCCCCATCGCCAACATCCACCGACATTGACCAGCTGTCCCAATGATCCTGCTTTTTCCTCAACCTCAATCTACCTGCGGCTGGTCCCTACGTTCACTGCGCGGTTCGTTACTGAAGTACAACTACGGAAATGTTGATATTGCCAGATAGGAACTTGACCAATAGAGACCCACCATAATGGATCTAATAGGCCCCTTTAGCCCCTGCTAAGTGGGCCCGCTACATGAACAATAATCGTCCCCGATTCGTCCTGCGTGCTAAGCATGTCACCTTTCCCTCTAGCTACATAGAGTGGGAGCCACCTACAAGGTGGACAGGCAAATGCCACTTAACTCCCCGAATTACTCGATTTCCTGGCTGCGGAATGTCCCTAATTCACGGAAGGTGGCGAGGTGTGAAAATGTGAATGACTCAAGGGGAAAAAATCTTATTCTTGAACATCATCGCGTTTCGGTGAAGCTCAACATTTCGTCCTACATCCACATCTCCTAGAATCTTTACGTCCCAGGTAGGTGACGAAGGGATGAGGACCCTAAGAAGTAAGACATACATTACCATTGTGCAATTGTTAGCATGATGTTTCTTTTTCCTCCGCACCACGCAGACGGCAGAATGAAACCCCTTGTCATGCGGAATATGATTAGCTTTGACTCAGGGAATGTGTTCCGGTATCTTTAAGAAGGCCTTACGCTTGACCAGTCAACCTAGTAAACCTTTTAGGATAGATTTTGTCCTTTTTCATAAGGCACGTATCTATATACATGCAGCTTTAGCTATATCCCCTCGTCGAATTCACCCTTTGTCAATGGCAATACGCACCTATTATGGCTGGATTTGCGTGAGTATTCTTTGCAGATATGGCCAATCTATACTAAGCAAGCAGGGATCCTGTAATGCATATGGAGGAACCCATGTGTCCGCGGGTTGGCAATATTGCTCTGTTCCCACCTGTAAAGCACCAATCAACTATGAGGAAGATGTCTTCATACGTTTCAACGCCATACGGAAGGAAGGAAAATGGCTGGTCACACACATCGATGAGAAGGACCACTGTGGGAATTATTCTCCGAAGGCTAGATCCGGTCTGTCCGCACACGTGGTAGTAGGGGAGAGGCGCTAGAAGAACTAGATAACCTGGCTTTGAAGCGATCGCTTGTCATGAAAATTCCAGGGAATTATCGCATGTACTGAGACCAATTTGCTCTTGCTTGAGGCGGGAAGGTCGGGTTACCGCAAAATCGGGTTCTGCGGAAGGGGTTGAGGTTCATCTCAAGTGGTTGAAATCAGGCGTTTATTCTCCATGCTGGGTGGGCGAATATTGTGAGGTGGTTGATGTGGTTACAGCATGTATCAGCCTCCATTCCAACCTAGCTTGGAAGTGGATGGCGACGATTGCAAGATTGCTGCTCCAACTCCTAACCTTGTAAGCTAGCACTTAACGAAGGATCTATGCAGACTTACCTTCACTAAGACGAAAATACGCTTAGCTACCTCCTCTCCACGGAAGCTCTTATATTCTGCAAAGCTCATGTGCTCCGCCATTCCGTACCTTAGCTGCCACAAGCTTCTCAATAGCCTCAACGTATTACAATACACGCCCCATCCTATCTTCATTGGTAATTCTGGGTTTCTTTATTAATATTATCTAATAATTTGCAGCCATTACCCGAAAGTGGTGTTATTTGGTTCATATTTCGCAACCCTCATCCTTCTGCCAACTCCACCTTGGTCTTGGTTCCCCTTTCCCCTCGTTTCCTTCTCTTTTTTTCTTAGCCAGGTCATTCCTTTAGGGTCAGCATTACTTCTTCAGCCTTGAGGAAAGCTCCACGTGATAATTATCCCAGAACCATAGCATGCCTGTTGAAAATGTGAATACATGCGAGAATAACAATCTCGTCATGAAAGATTAGCTGTTCATCAAACTCTTCTATATACTCTAACGTATGTTTGTTCACTTTCCCTTCTTATTCATTAACTGCCGTCTTAAAAAACCATAAACGGACTCTAAGAGCTACCATTGCGCCTAAGTGACGGTGATTCCTCGTATTCGTAGCAAAGGACTCCAGAGCCGTCCTGATTATATGGATCCATCACTTTGCTCACTGGTATATCCTCATTCATGAAACCCATCCAAAGAGGAGTGTCTAGCGTCGTGTTCTCGACCTTGTCAATACTAGGACCCAAACCCTCCATGGTTCGGGAGCCAGAGATATCTGTGAGACGTTTTGTATCAACCTTTTGCCAGCTCGCCCAGAGATAGTCGAGAAGGGTGTGATGCACCCAGAATAGCGGATCATTGGGTGAGGAATATATATCGAGGAGCTGTTAATGCATCAGTCGACATGAAGCTCGTGCGCGTTCCTATTGAGTGACTCGTAGAAAAGCTAATACAGTATCAATACTTACATCACCACCGATCGCCATATGACCAAGGCTGTGCGGATTTATACCCGCACCCCATAGTCCTTTGTCGCGGTCCTGGGCCGAGAGAAAGTCGAGTCCATCAATAAAATATTGGACTTGTGCGTAGCTTTGCCTGGACATCACGAATGGGTAAAGGTCTTTGTATTGGGAGCTGGACTCGAACAGCTCCATATCAAAGGCACGTTTCAAGCAGCGCGGGTTCTTCAACATGGAATTCTCAGGACCGAGGTTCAACGTGATGCCTGCGAATGCGCCGTCTTCTACACAACCTGTTGTTGAAGACGAATTCGACCCAAACGATCGCCAGAGTGGCGATGTGAGCATTGAGCCATTAGAAGCACTATTGTCAAGAGTCCAATCCCAATAAGGTTGCGTCCCGGTATAATTGCACTCGACGCGTAGGGCAGACTCGAATGTCCAGATAGCATAACGGTGCCAGGGGAGGAAGATGCCAACGCCATGAATGCCAAATGTTGGTGGGAGCTCTTCAGTCATATTACCGGCAGGGTTGGCTAATATAGAGCAGATCAGCTTCTACACTTGGATGAATGGAGAAACGGGATTCAAGTTCTCACCTGGAGCATTTTGCCCGGGAACAACAAGTGGTGGTGGGTTATCACCTCCTATAAGTTTGTGAGTGATGGAAATTGCTTCAAAGAGCTAATCAGGAGGGACCTCTAGTAGCATTGATATGCATTGCTACAAAATCATCGTAGCGACTCTGCAATGTATCATAGAAAGCAACGCCTTTGGACGGGGCATTCATCAGACACTGGACGGCGCTGGTATATGCGTCCTGTTCGCGATTGCTCAAACTTCGCCTGGATGAGAGCATTCAGTATATAGAAAAGCATTGCTTGACCGAACTTTGCGATCACTAACCATTCTTTTCTTAGACGTCGTTGAGAGCACTCAGATCTGGAGGCCGTTGGAGCTGCAACCGAGAGGTTGATTGAAGTAGCAAGCAGTAGAGTGATGGCACTGATTGAGAGGAGCATAATGAATAAGGTAAATAAACTTGGAGGTTGGATTTGAGGATGTCTCGAGCAGAAGGTTTCAACAATCCGCGAAGAATTAATCCTGTTATATACAAATCAAACCTAACTTCTTCGACTGGTCAACGCATTTGCACAGCCCCAGAAGGAGTGCCAGTAACTATGCGTACGAAGTGATGCCATGGAATCCGCTCTTGAGGCATGATCGAAAAGAGGCCACGACTTTCGTCTAGTTCCATATGGGGGAAGACTCAATAATCTTTTCATTGGTCTTGTGCATTACAGATCCACGGTGGGACTAGCAAATGTTTCACGACTCTTGTTAGCGTAAGGCTGTGCTGAGAAAAAGCTCGTAAAGCGATATTAAGAACTTATGGGTAACGAACTTATGACCCACATCTCGGGTGTCTAGCTGCGGACCAGCATTAATGCGTAAAAGTCAATTTATCACCAACCAGGGGTAGCTGACTCAAGTGACGTTCAATAGCGTGAAGCAAGGCTGTTTTTTCTGTTCTAGAAGTAGAGTCATACGGAGCACTCATGTGGAGTTTCGTGTCCAAACTTGTCAGCATGAACTCTGCAGTCCCTGTGTCGCACGTGTTTCTTCTTCAACCTTGTCATTAGGGAGAATATTGCTGTTCTGTCTTCCGGCGACCAGAGCAAGTCTGGCATAGCACTTTGGGATGGCATCGACTGGCGAGGATCTTATCCTCGACCTCTTTTTGTGTTTATCGCGCGTACGTATTATCTTTGCCAGAATCTCTAAGCATTTACCATGCCTGAAAATGCCAGGAAGCGACTTTGACTACCTTTGATACGGGAAACGGGATGCCACATGCGCGAATCCGTGACGGTGACTTCTTCAAATTGCGACAAGTCTTCGGTGCGACAACGGCTCTCGACATTGATTATCTGATGACAGGGTAGGTCGTCTTCACTACGTCGCCAGGCGCAACGGGTAATATGGAAACTCTACAGGCCCTTTCGGAGGCAGTTAGAAAATACGTGAAAGTCCTAACAACGAACTGTGGAAGCTCATGCTACGCGGATGCCCTGGCCAAGGGGCTTGGCAGACTAGTTAGACGTCATACCAGATTAATCTTGTCATGGCGGCTAGATACAGGCCTCGACAGCTAATCAAGACATATTAGCCCAGGGAGCCGATCAATCATATGGTTTGAAAGATGAAGCGTACTTTGGGTAGCTAAGCAAGGGAATTCAAGGTAACTTTTTGTTCGTGCAGAGGACTTCCCACGAGCGTCCGACCAGTACCTGCAGGCCATTACCGTAGACAAAAAGTGCTTGTAGCAATACGCATCCCCAGGGATTTGACGGCATCAGCCAAATCAACTAGTAGTTGTTGATTGCTTCATCTAAGTTGGGCTGATCCAGTTCTCCATCATACCCCCATCTGCCGAGTGGCGTGCCACGCAGCTTCATACGAGCGTTCAAAATTCTGCTTGGAAATGTTACTAGCTCCAGGGAAACAAATAAGGATATTACAATCGCTTCTCATATAACGATGTCGCCAATCAGCAGGGGTCGATGCATTGAAGAACAATGGTTCATCATTCAATCGAGGCCGAGTCAATGAAGGCATCTTAGCTTCAGTGACACAAGCGCATTATAAAAAGACTAAGCATCGTAGAGATCAACACAGTCGTATCGTGACCAAGGCTCTGATGCATTGGTCAAATGCCCGCCTTTCGCTTAAACTCTTGCAACCACTGATCGTTGTCCGCCGGCGTGTAGTTCCAAGGATCGCCGCTGCTCAGCATTAGAACCCGGCATTTTCAGCATGACTTAAGACTTACTCTCCGCACCATATCCACCGCGCCTGGTATCTGAGCTCCTCGTCTGACGGGATATGGCTATTTGGATTGTGGAGCGATGTTGTTCTTTGGACGAAACGGGTCAGGTCCTTTGTAAAGCCCCAGTACGAGTTGCTGGCATTGTGGTAGTGCATCCGGTTGGACCATGCATGGCGTCTTTGATTGGAGCGAAGTGCTTCGGTCACGATAACTGAGGATCCGGCCGCCGGAGGCGATCGCGATGGTCTTTTGAGGGCTGTGGACAAGCTCGGTTGGGGAGAAGCGGCTTGAGCTAAGGTGACTTGGGGCGAGATGGAAGACGAATCAGGGCTTCCAGTGGACCAGAGATCAGAAAAAAGCCAGTTATCGATGTTCTCCGTATCGCAAGCAAACCCTGATGCCTCAGTGGCAGGGTTGCTATAGTCGTTGCTATCGCATGTGTTAGCAGCATAGCTTGCTTCGGCCTGAACTTTGAAGCCGGAAAGATCGAGCTTATGGTTCCCGGCTGGGGCATGGTCGCATATCCTTTCGTGTAATAATGATAGCCATCTATCGGAGCACCACAAAAGCCTATCTACGAATTAAGAAAAGCTTTGAAACTCGTTGAAGAGGAGGGCATTTATACGACTAATAATTTTGGATGCTTCTTGTCGGATTAAGTCGTCCGAGTGATGCTTATTCGTAAAGTTCCGCAACTCCGCTTCTAGGTCATAATGTTCAAAAATATTCCTTTTCCCGTTGATGGTGAGCTGACTAATACGGGTCCTATAATAGTTCATGGACCGCGGGCGTGCTTATGTAGCTATCTCGTCAGAAGACATAATGACGTCACGAAGCTACGATAGCACCGACCATGAGGGTATCTAAGAAAATATATCGGCCGCAAAGATAACCGAGCAAGCCTCATACTGGAGCTCCACATCCGATAGGGAGTAACCCTTGTTGTCCATGCATTCCTGAATATAATACTCAAGCTCAGTACCAAGAAGCTTATACGCATTAAGCGGCGTATCGACCGGTCCTTTGATAGGCGAAAAGGGCAGCGGGGATATCTGGTCGACGTGGATGAGGTCTGCTCCATTAGTCCCAGGTCATTGAATAGATAAGGTTACTCACAGGGGGGCATCGCATTTTCTACCTTTTTATCGACCTCATTATCGAAGCCCCAGTCTCCCCTCCACGCTGCTATTGTGCTTCCTTTCTTAAAATAGTCGGCTAGGTGATGGATACGGCTAGACCAGGAAGTTAGAGGAATTTCGCAGAACCCGCATCGAGATCGAATATCATCTTTAATAACCCTCCAGTCTTTTATAAATGTATCCGTGTAGTTCGTAGTATATATAAGTTTCAAGTGCTATTGAAGGTGATCTTTTCTATAAAAGGTACGCTCTTCGTGCGACCGTCTTAAGCATTCCGCGATATTATATCCCTCTAAATGGATAGCGTCCGGGTCGAGTTCTCCGCAAAAGATATAGATAAGCCCGTCCGTTATGCTCTGTACTGCAGACCCCTCTCGGCAGCATATCCACTCCTCAATCGGAAGGTGAAGAGACTTTTCGTATCGTTGCTAGTCGTACTTCTTCTTGAAGGTTTCTGTGCAGAAGGTGCATTGAAATATATTAAGCTGTCGGTGGGGCTTGGTTATATATGACCTGGCTCGAATAACCTTTTTTCGTCGCTTACGGGGCTTATCACTACCCCCAATGAAAGACTGCGAGTTAAAGGAGCACGCGGACGAGTCGGAGTGAAAGTCCCTGCTCGAGCACGAATTTCCATCGCCACTTGTCAGGGAATTGGCAGAGGAAGCAATCGAATTCTTGGAGCTGTCGAAATTGGAGACAGGATATGCCGAGGCAGCGCGAGAAATATCAGAGAGGGCCACTCCCTCGCTATCAGGCGGAGATTTCTCCCACCGCTCCAAGGGATTCATGTTCTGGAAGGGGACAGGTGTGGGCCGCCTGGGCGGCACGTTGATGGGTTTTGTAGGTTGTCCACCTGTCCAGGGTACCGGCGACGATGACCGAAATGCGTTAGGTTTAACACGTCGTCGTGTGTTTGCGAACCAGTTGAGAATCTGCCTCTTCTCGAGCCCAGTCTGCGCTTGAAGCAACTCGATGTCTTTCGCATTTGGAAAAGGGTGGTCTTCGTGATCTAAGAACTAAATTCGAAGCGATTTGACTACCGAGACGGTGAAGCGGACCGCAGGCTTCGCTCGCGTCCGACTCTCGTGCGTCGAGGCTTCATTGAAGATGGCGCCCCTCAGGTCCGTTGTTGCCATGCACGCAACGGCCTGATCGGAGATATTAAAAGGGAATCGATTCGCCCGATAATGCATCGTGGATTTGTCTGGTTCCATAGCAGAGGAATAGGATAGTGAGTTCACGAGAGTCAAATGTTCCATCATCTTTCATAGTTGCTCACTGCCAACGACAATTGTTCATGTCGAGCGTCAACTGCGTTGGAAACCATTTGGTCGTCAAGCCGTAGGGCGCACTAGCGGGCACATCTAGGAATAGCTGAGCTGACGGCGCAGCGATGCTTCGACCACAGCGACAAGCCCCATCCGTGCTGAAATGCGAACCATTATTGGCTCAGGTTTAGGTTAGTGGCCCTGCGGAGATCATTCTGTTTACATCTTAGTAAGCTTTTACTTCCGAGTATTATCGGATCTTACAGTCACTGAGGCTCTAAAATAATCAGAACCAGGCTCGTCTAGGGATTGCATAGATATATAGACAGGTGACCAGAGTTCAAGTGGGCTTTAAGTGACCCAGCCGCTAGATTTGGAAAAGTATAAATAAACGCTCGCTGCTCCCACATTAGACTTCTGCAACGCATTAGAACTTCAATAGAGACGCTTACCCATACAGATAAAGAGTACTCCTCATCTCAGAACTTTCTGCCACTATGGGCAAGCCTAAAACCCATAGATTGCTTCGTATCGGAGTCATGATGGAAGCAGTTCAACTAGCTGATATCATGGGTATCGATATCATTGGCAATCTTTCCAGGTCTCACTACGAATCCAGCTTAACGATCGATAACAGCTTCAAAAAATACGCGGATCATATTACTGATATGGAGTTTTATTACATTGCCACCACACTCGAGCCTACTGAGGCAACACCGAGCATCAGGTACCTCCCAAATGCGACTTACGATACCTGCCCTCGAGACCTAGATATCCTCATCATCGGCGGGCCTCTGCCCAGTCACCGCCCTCCTCAAGCGGATCGATTTATGAAAGAAGCATGGCCCAAGACTCGGGTTTGGCTTACCACCTGTATTGGCTCTATGTGGCTCGCTAGCACTGGCTTGCTTGACGGCAAGAAGGCTACTACCAACCGTACCTTATTGCCTGCTGCGAGAAAACAGTACCCTAAAGTTGACTGGCTAGACCAGAAGTGGGTAGTAACAGACAAAGCTTACGAGGGGCCGCATGGAGCCGGCGAGCTTTGGATATCCGGCGGTGCTGCAGCAGGTATATGGGCTCCACCATCACTTTCTAATTTTACTCTTTTAACAATTATTAGGGACTGAGATGATAGCCAAGTATTGTTTGGAGAACTTTGATCCTGCATTCGTAAAGGAGGTATCATTAGATTCTCTTGCTCTTAATGAATATTCTCTCAATCAATTCTATAAGTCCTAGCTAAATCATCTTATTCAAAGCCAAGTCTGAGTGGCAGTTTTCGAAGACATCCGAGTTTTCCTCTCGACCTAAGCAATTTCGAGCTATATCTTAAGCATGTCAATACATCTCCATGGATTTAAGTAGGTGCGAGATATGTTGTCCACTGGCTCGTCAATATATTCCCAGTTCCCGCCATTACACGTAGCTCAACCACATGTGAAAGAACTATCTCAAACTTCAAGAAAAGTTTTTCTATGACGGAAACACGGAACCAATTTAGACCTACCGATCAAATTCTAGCCGCATTGTGCCTCCAACATTTCGAATCACCCTGGATCATTTCGGCAGACCACTTCAGTGTGCCAAGCGGCCCATTAATATGAGTGAATTTATCATTATTGTCTTGGTATAATCTACTAACCCTCTTGTGAGAAGCCCCCCAAAGAATTATTAATTTGCTTGAGGCATAGCCAAAAAGATGAGGCAATCTTCCATGACAATCCGCGTGCAACCACGGGATAGGTGGAGGCAGGAACTGAATGATCATTTAGTCTGTAGGCGCCCAGGATATCTAAGTCAGTATCCCCTTGACTGCGCGAAGGTGCAGGTTATGTAGCGGACAAGGGTCTTAACCACTTAGACTCGTGTAAAATCTAGATACACAGAATTACTAGTAGATTAGCTGGTGATAGATGTACTCGCATTTCCCCACTATACAGTGAGAGTTGAATTAGAAGGAGGTGGGGGGAAGATACAGCAGATCTATTGGTTAAAGATGCTACCGTACCCGCTTTAGTTACCCTTCCTCGAGATTGCTGACCACTCAACTCTCCGGGCAGGTCGCCTTACGTACCGACCTAGTGTCATAGGCATTGTGGGGCGGCTACATTTCCTGCACCTTCGCGCAGTCAAGGAGATGAGTGCATCGTGCAACGTCCGAATCCGCACCACAAGAGGAACTCCAGGCTTCCTTGTTGTAACCATTCTACGCAGAAAATGAAAGGAATTGGTCAAACTGACTGTCGCATGCGATAGGACACCCGGCTGGATCTTGAACCTGATCCTGACAATGAAGACGCAGAGTGGAATATGCCGTAACAGCGGCTAGAAGATGGCTGCGATCGTTGTGATGTAGCTGCATGGTACTACCTACAATACTCCTGCTTTCCTCTAGCTGTGATGCATTTGGACTTCCGGCTCCGCCCGGTCAATCCCCGAATCTGTTAGTTCGTCCCTAACTTCGTGCATTTATGTGGATATTGCATGCTTTACATCCGAGCTCCATCGGAGCGTACGTATGCTAGATTGGTAATCTCTCGTTAGAGGAGCTACTATTTTATCGTGGCTGGGTTGGCTGGTGATGACAATCAATAATGCTTGGTAAGGGCATTTGTCAGTAGGACTAAGTACGCTACGCACGGATGCCATTTGATATTCTATAGTAACACCCTCTGAAGTCGCGAATTGATTGGCTGCGGCTGTGCCGCCGTGACACCTTCGCGGGTGCGAATAAAGTATAGTAGCGTCTTGGCGGGTTTTGATTCCTGATAAAGCCTAGCGACCTTCAGATTCCAGCCTGCAATGTGAGCACTGCTCCCGAACGTCACATCAAGAAAGGCCGATTCATAGCAGCTCCTCCAAATGCTGTTTCGCCTGGCCAGGGAGTCAGCCCAACGCTGATCTGCAGTGGGTGTCCCGAAACTGCGGTCCGTCAGTATTGTGTTACAGGTACAGCTACCCAGCAAAAATTTCCCACAATCGTTTCCCACAATCTAAGGTATGCTCGTAATGGCAGTGGGCTTTGCGCAAAACAAGTGTCGCCTCACTGTAGTGGACGGCATTTTATGGCCATCCACGCCGCTTGGCCTTACACTGCAGACTCCGGTGAGACGAAAGAGATGAACAAACCGCAACATCATATGTTTGGCTTAACCAAGTAGAAAGACATCTGGTTAATTCTTAATAGGGCGACACGTCCGGAACCATCATCAATCGCCATTAAACACAAGGCCTATACAAAGAGGATCGGTGGTATTGTATCATTGAAACTATGTACCATCATATGCGTTACGAGTAATTGTAAAGCAGTTGCGATACTGGTCTACTTGTTGACTTTCCGTAGAGGGAAAAGGTCAAGTGCGCTAGAGACCACAATGTAGTCCAGCAAGCCGGACGATGAAGAGCCGTAAACAACGACACATTCCTGTCTAATCAATCATTCCACCTCTAACGCTTAACACAATCAAGGAGATAAAAAGAGGTCTTCAGAAAGCCTCTGGCTTGTTTTGCACGGTCAAGGCTAAGAACAAATTCTCCGACGGCCTGCGACATAAGAAAAGTTGTAGTGGTCTCGTTGGGTTCATTTCAAGCAGCACAGCACTAAATTATGGGTAAATATTGTTTTGTTTAAACTAGTTTTGCATGATTTAGAAACAATGCTGCCCCTGACTTTCATGTTTGTTCCTTGGCTTGTTTCTTGGCAGCCGAGAGCCTGCAAAAGCATGAAGCTCCCAAAGGGACGTCAGCTGTAGCAACAGCAATATCGTACTGCAATTGGATCTCTTTTGCCTTGTTATGTTTCCCACTGGACTTGAAACATTCATGTAGCCCATGCAACCCCCACACGTTGTTGATACGGGCTTTCCGACGCACGAGCCCCTCACTGAGGCCTAGGTCTTGCTTGTACCATTCCTCGGCTTCCTTAACTCGGCCCTGCTCGAGCAGCAGGGCACCCAACGCGTGTCGCACAGGCTGCATCCATACAGGCGGGTCGGAGTACGGGAGGTTATCCTCTAACCGCACACCCTCTCGCAGATGGGCAAAAGCTTCCTCGTAGTTCTCCTTGCGATACTCTAGTTCGCCCATCACCATTTGCGAGGCAACTTGGAAGACCGTCTCTGCTCTACATGCGATACCATATTGACGAGTGTCGGGGACTGCGCGGCGGGCCGCTTCAAAGTCAGCCTGTGCAACTTCTGCCTCGTCCAGCCGCCCGAGTGCTGACAAGGCAAGTCCTTTAGCATATAGTATCATCGCTGTCGTGATGCACATTAGCTCTGGGTTCTTTGGGAGATCCAGTTGAAGGATCTCTTCCCAGCGACCAAAACGAATAAGAACGTGGGCCAGCAATCCGACCTGGTGCTCTGCCCAATCGGTCATTGGGGGAGACGTGACAGATAACAAGCTCTCGGTGAGAATAGCTGGCAGGCGCTTGGCAGCCATAATGGCGTCTTCTGAGCGGCCTGCCATCATGGCGGCATATACAAGAGCATGAATGTTATGAGTCCTATATGCCACGTACAGTGGAGACCCAGTTTCGCTGGCGAAATAATCATTATCGGAATACATAGCAGTACGGTTGGACTCTATAGCGCGTCGGTAGTCGCCGCAAGCAATGTCAATATGTGTAGCCATATGCTGCATGTGAGAGCCGTCCGGCACGAGATGACGTAGTCGATCGGCGGCATTCAGAGCTCTCTCAAGGGGTTAGAGTCATTTCCATCATATGAATGTAAAGATGACAAAACCCAGGATGGTTTCGGCCATCTGGTCGAGCTAAATAATCTTCGAGAATAGTCCTGGCCTCGATGGTGTCTGGTCCTGTGGGTTTACCAGTGTCTAGATCCCACAAGGTGCGGGTATGGGCACACATCAAAGCGTCCACCAACAAGAAAGCCACATCTAAACAATCGTCGAATTCTTTGAATGTATGACGCATCGAATCAACGTAGTCATTGTCGAACGAAGATAGCGTCTTGGTGATGGACCCCTCCGGAGGAAAGCGAGACGCGATTGCTTCGATTAAGGCTTGCTCCAAGGGGCTGGCATTCTTCACCAGTCTGCCACGTTCCAGAGCTGATGTCGCCTCTCGAACAGCTCGGTCAAGGTCACGCTTATCATACCGGATCCAGGATTTGTTGTAATTAGGGCCGAAAGCATAGGCAATACCCCAATATGCCATGGCGAATTCTTCGTCGTGCTCTGTAGCTTTCTTGAAACACTTCAACGCCTCATCATGATTGAAGGAGTAGGCCCACAGGAGCCCTCGGTCAAACCAGGTTTGAGCCTCTGCAGAAGTTGTAGTCACCTTCCATCGATACGAGCCAAGATTGAAATACTCCATGACAGATTAGGCAAGAGTTGAACCTTGGAGAGTGCGCATCAATTTTGGGCTGTGGGGTTGAATTCTCGACATGCAATGTCTCGGCAACAAAACAACAAGGTGCTGTTCCTCTTCTATCCACAAAACGGTTTAAATTCGAATAAGAAATAAAGAGAAAGGAGTAATCAGAAGGACAAGAGCGTAGGGTCATGAAAGAGGCAGTCGGACAGCCTCTAGATTAGAAAAGGCGGGTCACATGTCTGACCATAGCCTTGGCGCGGAGGTGGAGAATTTGAACGCCCCATTCTTAGAGGGACTCGAACCAGGGCCTGGGCTCGGAGGTCAAATTCCCCCGAACGGGGATGAGCAATGCCATGCGGCTGGATTTCTGACTCGTGACAAAGCATCGGAAATGCACTGGAGCTTCAAGCGGTGTGTTAATACTTCCAGCAAGTGAAATGCGTCAAGATGGTAGTCTCTCAGTGTACCCCCACTGCCCGAAAGTGAGGTGCTAGTAAACTACAAGCAGCCCGTATACAGCTTTTTAAGAAAAGGCCACTTGATTTATAAGCCTCTCACTTTCGAGCAGTCAGGGGACAGCGGCCTTTGTCGAGGGGATAAAAGCTGCTTTCAAGGACATAGCGGCTACTTTCATGCATAAATACCAGATGATTTCCTCTTTTTTCTGTTTCTTCCCAACAGCCAGCTATCAGTGGTATCTACTAAGAAACAAGTCTCTTGCCTCATCTCACCAGGTTAGAATCCCGTCACTCATCGCGAGCCGGCAATACGATGGCTGAATCAATCAAGAACGTGGCCATCGTGGGCGTGAGTTACCTTAGCGTGGACACCAAACCCCTACTAATGTAGCACAGGCATCTGGAAATGTTGGAACCCAAGTACTGCACGCAATTATTGCACAGGGCGGTTTTAATGTAACGATTTTGGTTCGCAAGCAACTGACAGAAACTATCCCCGAGGTCACAGTCAAAGTTGTCGACTTTGACTCTATCGACTCGCTGACCGAAGCGCTCCAAGGCCAGGATGCGGTTGTCGATGCGAGTAGTACTCCCGACTCCAGCCTATCAATGAGATTGATTGATGCCGCGGTCGCTTGTGGCGTGTATAGATTCCTCCCATCAGAGTTCAGCTCTGACCCCGACAACGTTTTAGCACGAGCTTTACCACCCTTCCAAGGAAAAGCTCAGGTTTATGATTACATCCGGAAGCTAGGCGAAGAGAAAAAGATTACTTGGACTGCGGTGACCAATAATGCCTTCTTGGATTGGGGCCTCCGAACGGGATTCGTCAATATCGACCTTGTCAACAAGAAGGCCACGCTCTTGAATGGTGGCAAGACTACCATACAATGGACGCTGCTATCCTCGGTCGGCAAGGCGGTTGCGAGCATCTTGACCAAGCCTCAAGAAACCAGAAATCGAGTGTGCTACATTCACAGTATCCAAAAGAGCCAAAAAGAAGTTGTGGACTTGGCTAAGCAGGCCTTGGGCAGTGAGGGCTGGGAGACGCAAGACTCGGATGCGAAGAAACTATATGAAGAGGCACTATCTCAGATGATGAGCGGCAAGGTTGACTTTCAGGTCATTGGCGATATGATCCGGTATTCGATCTCCACCCCCGAGTATGTAACCATCCGAGAGAAGGACGATAATGAGCTCTTGGGGGTTCCGAGCATGAGCGACAATGATCTCAAGCAGTTGATCAAAGAAATCGCTGCAGGAAACTAAAGGGCGAGACTCTCTATATTAGCACGCTGCTGAAGCAGGATGGGTTCGCCGCCATAGCTGAAATATTACAGTCTTGTCTGTTATTTGTCGGTCAGAACATTGTGGTAGATTAAATGCTAAGCCAGAAGTCTGTCTACTATGGGCAAGCCAAAATTATGGTGTCTCGGCTTGTTCGTCTCTTCCGTCTCACCAACACCTGCAGTGCAAAGCCGAGCGGTGCGCATGGCCATTAAATACCGTCCTCTTACAATGGGGCGACATTCGTTTCGCATAAAGTTCACCGCTATCGAGAGTATGCCTTAGATTGTGGGAGGCTTTTGCCAAATAACTGTACCTGTGACGCAATATTGACAGACCGTTATTTTCTTACAGATGAGCCCCAGGCTCAACGTTCCCCCCCCCTGGCTCGGCGAAAGCGAAATACCATTCGGAGCAGCTACAGCCCACGGCAATCATGCGATGCGTCAGCCCTTTCTGACATTGGGGAACAGTGCTCCACTTTGGAGGCTGGAATTGAAGGTCACTAAGCTTTATCGGGTATCAAAACCCGCAAAGACGCTACTGTACTTCCACCAACGTATCACGGTGGAGCAGCCACTGCCAATCAATTCGCGAGTTTGGGGACTGTTACCATAGCATACACGGATGGCAGGCAAGATTGATTCCATTGGAACTTATCAAGCCCAAACCAAATGATATCTGTTCGTAGCGTGCTTTATGCTACTAATAAATGCGCTGACCAAGCATTGCTAATTGCCATAACCATCCAGACCAGCCACAACAAAATAGTAGCTCCTCTACTGAGAATCAAATCGCCTAGTGTATATAAGCTCCGGTAGAGCTCGGATGTAAAGTATGCCCTACCCATCTGGCTGCCTGCAGCTAGAGATGAAGCAACAGGTTCGGAAACTGACCGGGCAGATCCAGGTAAAACATCGTAGCTAGAGAACGCCAGAGTATCGTAGGTACCATACAGCTACAACACGACCATCGTAGCCATCTCCTAGCCGGGGTCGCGGCAAATTCCGCTCTGCATCTTGGTCATCAGAATCAAAGTCGGGACCCAGCACGATGATCCCATCGCATCCGACAGCCAGCTCCGCCCCATTTCCTTCATATTTTGCTTAGTAAATAAGACCCTCAGAGTGTTTCTTGGGGTGTGGATTCAGATGTCAAGCGATGCTGCCGAATTAACTGGGATACCATGGCCAGCTACCGGCTGAACAATTACCTGGTTTCTGCCTCTAACCTATCCTGTGGGTGAACGTGGAACGTGGTAGGAAATTACCTCATCCTGTATGGCTGTGCTTCGCGCAAATCAACAATCCTCAGGGTAGCTTCTCACGTACGAAATGTTTTTTCCTATTTCTTTAGGTAATTTCTGTTTTCTTTTGCTGAAGCTAAAAATTCAAACATTTTCATCTTCTCGTCTGCGCGCAACAGATACAATCGACACCCTGGGGCTCTCCTTGAAACGTTCTAATTTAGGTGGACACAACGGAATGGGCTGTGATGTACGTAGATGAAAGTATGTTGGGAACAACTTTGGGCCACTTTGATCCCTGTGACAGCATCCTAGCACTTTTGCAAGAACTTGAAACTCAAAACTGTATGCTCGGGGTAACAATAGCCCACCGAATCTATCAAATCTCGGAGAGGTATTGTGTTCCCATGCGCAGGGTGGATGCTGAGAAGAATGAGCAGTAAGCAAACGACCTTCTACGATCATGGTACTGATACTTACATAGTATCTTTGGAAACGCCGTCGCCGGCCATTGCGCTTAAAGCCGCAGTCATGGCGGAGTGGTCGCTCAGCCGAAGATTCATTGCTGGGTTAGCGTGATTGGCATCAAATATCACAGTGGTGCTGTTGTGTGTCGGACACAGTGGCGAGGCATGTGCGTAGGCATAGTCTGCCGCGTGTATAAATCCCTGCATGTGCACGAATGCTACCTGCATCTTTTTGTCGCTGAGAATGAACGGCCGTTTCGTGCTGTGAGAGTTCAATGGCTTGATATAGCGATATACGACGCTGCAGAAGGGTAGAACATACCTGTAGGTCACGAATCTCTCGCGTGGGACCATGGAGTAGTAATCGCGAGCAAAATCCAGTGCTATAACTTGTGCACCGGCTTCAAGATAGTCATTGATTCCCAGTACGTGGTCGTGGTGATGGTGCGATGGCTAGAGAGTCAACATCTCTGCTTAATAGAGCTCCTAAATTCCAACAACTTACCGAGACATATTTCAAAGTCTTCTGTAGCTTTTCTCTGACCAACTGAATAACCAAGTGACTCTGGTGTGGCGGTGAATCGAGGACGACGGCAAAATCTTCGATTCGTATACGATCTGGCGATAGAGATCGGCATCCTGGAAGGTAAGCATCCATAATCCCGGAAGGTCGGGGTAAGGGTTGACCGCCTTGATGTTCAGAAAGTTTCCTGCGTACTCGCCTCCCCAGACATAGCTTTCGTGGAACTCGCCTATTTCTGAAAAGCTGTAGTCAGTGCTCCTAACTGGCACGTGTTCCGGTCCACGGTCGCCAGGAGCTTCGAAAGCCACATCTGTCAGGCCATTAACTAGTACCTCTCTGACTGTGTAGTCCGAGAATACCTTGTGCCCATTATATACTAGTTTGAATCTTGTGGGGAATTTCACGCCATTCGCAGAAGTGTAGCCCTGGACCGCCAAGTCCTGGGTCGACTGGCCAAGGATTCCATGGTTCTCGTAAGAGCGGACGATCAATGGCAAACCAATTGCAGGATCAAAAATCACTGAAGGACCAAGAGCGGCGTCATGAACTAGAAATAGTGGGTTTGAGTTCTGCGGAGACGGTTTTGGAGGGTTGCGGAAGCTATACCTGCGGGTAATGAGACGTGCGCATCTATCTTCTCCTGGACCAAGCTAGTTTGGTTGCTCGACAGTATCTAGACCCGTCAGCACCATTTTCCAGATGCAGCTTGGGCAAGTGATTACTTACTTCCAATAGAAGTAAGGGTGAAATCCTGTGTGCTTCCCTGATGAGGTAGGCTGCCAGAAGCCCTGCTTAAATTAACACCAAGGCTCTATCAAGGTATTCATCCACTTATCATCTGTGAAAAGTGGCGGCGATACACTAGGAGCAAACATCGATAGGCTTCCTTCAGTCACCGCAGCGAAGCCCTCATCACCTCCAAGCACGAGCAAGGTGAAGTCGATAGGTTGAAGTTGGGGTCGAGCGAACGTCCAATATGCTAAACTCTATTAGAAACACATTTCAACATGGAAAGAGTCGATCCCGCTGAACTTACCGTCTAATTGATGAGCTCTTTCTATTCGCTGCTTGATGGAAGGTCCATTATATGGGAAAGAGATATTCTGACTGCCCGCAGTAGAGACAGAATAGCCAACCCCAATGAGGGCAAAAGTCTCCAACATGGACCTCGTCCGATAGATCCTGTGTTCTGGTTAGCTGAGCTAGAATGCTGGCAGTTAAGAGACAGCAGTACTCCCCACCTACGTAGGAAACCGTGGAGATTTTGGACATGTTCTCTAATCCTCCGAGCGCCTCGATTCCCCGGGCAAGTAGGGAATGGGCAGTCATCGAACTTTGTATGGAGCAATTTTGGCCAGCTCTTTGGTTGCAACACCCGAGAGCTTGACCAATAATGGCCAAACACATCTATAAGAGTCGATACATTTGAGTTCCAAATATAGTCAAATTAGCTTGGTTTCGAGAAAAAAAAAGTTTTTAATAACCCAGCATATGAATCTCTGACACAAGCTGTATCAGAGCTAAGAAAAGGCCACTATATAACAACTATTTAAATATTTTCGGATTTGTAACCCTTGCTGCACAGCTGAGTTAAGATGTTTGTCACAATAATTGGTCCCTCATATGGATTTGGCTTCTGACGCGGCCAGCTCACACGCGAGCCTCTCATTAACAAAGAAGAAATTGTTTCGTCAAAATTTTTATTACGCTTAGAAATCTCGAAGGAAGAAACTTCATGCAGCAGGCTAGTGAAAATGGTGGCTGCTATTCCTAGGGTAATTTGGGAGAGCTGGGATTGGCGATGCTGGTCCCGGTCTAGGGATATCGCGGGCGCACTTAATACGCAGACGACCTCTTCGGCTCTTGGATGCTTGTATTGAGTTAGAACTACTGGCGTATAGTCGAAAGAAGCTGTTTAATGGGAAAGGTCAAAGTTTGAGTTGTTTGTTACTTACCAACTCTCCGTTCAGCTCTAAATTCCGATGGTGTTCGGATGTAAATAATGCACCTCCTCGTCATCAGCAGATTATACAAAGACCTTTGATGACAAATACACTCATATTGGTGGCCCCCTTGTCGCACTGAAATGGCCTGCCGGAGTGAGCTGACAGGCAAATCGAACTAGATTACTTGTGCCTGTCATAGGGAAGCTTTTCTGAGAGTATGAGATAATATCTTTCGCCCCTGGTGAGCTATATAAAGTGGCGGGAACTGGGAGTATATTAACTACTGCCTATTTTGCCAGGGCCTCAATGTGTCTGGATCTTACTCTACTCGACTAGTTAAGAGCCAATGAATAGCATATCTCGTACCTACTTGCATTCATGTATATGGATAGACATGCTTAAAAATAACTCTAAATCGCTTAGATCGGAAAGATATTCCAGATATATTTGAAACCAACCGCTCAGGTCTGGTTTTTAATAAGATAATTTTACTTAGATTTATAGAATTAATTAAGCGAATATTTATCGAGAGTAAGAGAGTTTAATAATACCTCCTTAATAAATATAGGATTAAAGTTCTCTAAGCAATATTTATAACGGTCTAACCTACTCAGTACATCCAAAGGGGTACAGGGTAGCCGGGTTCTAATTATATATAGAC
>PXOD01001087.1:0-24062 GCA_003012165.1 Paramyrothecium roridum | reverse complement strand
CCCCCCCCCAGTCTCTGCCAATGAAGTAAAACTAGATAACTCAAGGCCCTGTCGGTACCAGGATATGATCTGCAGCATAGAACTTACCTACAATACCTGCATAGTACATGGTCAACCAACACTACCGGGATAGTATCCCATGCTGCCCCAATGAGCCCATGCATACATGGTATATGATACCAGGGTATGATCCGCAGCGTAGACTTGCAATACCTGCATGTCTAATACATGGCCAACCGACACTACCGCGATGGTGACCCATGCTCCCCCAATGAGCCTAGGTATATGTGGTACCAGGGTGTGATCTTCAGCATACTGTTGATTTACAATACCTACATAGTACATGGTCAACCAGCACTACCGGGATAATATCCCATGCTGCCCCAATGAGCCCATGCACACATGGTACCACTCTGATATGTTGTCTCTTTTCTCCCAGTCCCAGCTTACGGCCAGAGTGGCCAAAGCTGTCAGACTATACCGATTCCGCGCAAAAGCCCAGCATTTCGACCGATCAGTCGTACAAGACTGCGTCAAGACTGAGTCAATGAGCTGGCCGGGGAGGCGGCCATATGATCAACCTTCCGGGGCAACTTGTCGTTCACGAAGCTAGTGGATCCAGCGCGCTGGATTAATGTCTGAACGGTCTCATCTTGAGACGACTAGTATTGCGCCACCCGAGGTCACTCTTCACGTTTCCTTCACCCGTTTTCTACAACAGTCTTGTGCGCCGGGACATCAATTAGCTAAACTCCCACCTTCGCCCGGTGGCCGTGACAAGCAAGCTTCTTCCCTGACTGCCGAAAACGCCCCGTTGCTAAACCTACGTGATCTCGGTTCCCCTTACACACCTGTCACCGTGGGGGCATGGTCTCGCCCCTCGGGCCTCAACTCTCGGAGTTGACCTGTCTATTCCTCCTTCCCCTAGCAACACTTTTCTCTCTCTCTCTTTCTTTCTTTCCTTTTCTTGCGGCGGAATGTCATTGAGAAGTCTCCATTTCTCTGCGACAAGTTGCGATGAGTCGCAAAATCAGGGGCAACGGCCCCATCTCGCTTCCGTCTTTCACGCGGAAGTGATACTGCTTCCATGTCCTGTCCTATTCCTTTGTAAACTCAACAAAGGAGTTCAAAAGCATAAATTCCACAATGCCCTCCTCCTCAAGTCGCAGACCATCCTACACCAACCGGATTCTTTGTCCACTTCTCGTCTCGGTACACTCACTCCATCTCCAGCCCTTTGTAGTTGACTTGACTGGAAAACGATTCTTTCGATAAAGAATGCCGCCACCCGCCGTTAATTTTCACCGCTTTGTCATTAAAGTCATTAAGGGCTCGCAACCTTCTCCGCCGCCTGATCCTCCGAAGCAAGGAGCTACTTCGGTGAGGGTGAAGTCTGATACCAACAATGACACCAAAACTTGAGCATCTCAAACCAGTCTGCCTGGGAGCGGTGGCAGCGACTCCAAAGGCCGTCTTCTTACCCATCACCAAGAGTTGAGCCAGCAGAATTCACTTTTGTGAGCGTCCATAACCATCTTCAAAACATGTTGGACTGGATTGACAATGGCTGATGTAGGATCGAATGGTTGGATGCAGGAATTTCATGGCATTATGCGATGGGGGG
This sequence comes from Paramyrothecium roridum, assembly GCA_003012165.1. Taxonomy (NCBI): domain Eukaryota; kingdom Fungi; phylum Ascomycota; class Sordariomycetes; order Hypocreales; family Stachybotryaceae; genus Paramyrothecium; species Paramyrothecium roridum. The sequence goes on along the minus strand of PXOD01001087.1, from coordinate 22,438 downwards.
ATCGGATTTAGACACAAGGAGCATTTGGTACCCATGTTTTCTTGAGACGAAAAAACAGATTTCGTATACCTTCCAATACATACACAAGATATTCATGCAGAGCTTTGCGTGCTGTGCTGGGCATTTTTCCCGCAAGTGACGATTGGCGCTGTAACACGATCGTCCTCCTCAGTATGAATGTCGTCAGAACCAAGCGCGCCAAAGCAACCACTAATAATTGCTTGAAATGAAGATGCGCTTGCGCGTAGCCGCTCCCTCCCCCTTGTTTTGTAAGTGCTTATCGGACGGAGCCGAGGAACGTTGACGGGACCAGGGGTCAGGCTCCTGGCCTACCCTTCTGGAGAGTCTGGGGCGAGACGGCGGGGTACTGCCAAGTACGGAGAGATACTGTCGCTGATGCGCACATGCATACGCCCATCAATCAGGCTGAGGGGTCGAACAACCGGTTGCGTTGCTGCAACGGTTCATGATGAGGGTTATTGGGAGGGGTCGAACAACCGGTTGCGTTGCTGCAACGGTTCATGATGAGGGTTATTGGGAGGGCTCGAAGCTGGATTGCTGGTAATGCAACCAGTCAACAGTATGCACAAGGACGCAATCCACGTCGGTGAACTCGCGAATAAGCCGGGGCGATTTTATTGGCACCGGTCGAGAAAAGTTGGCATATAAAGTCGGACTAGAGGACCGGGTTCGTTTAGGCAAGACAAGGACGGCTCGTCTTCACCTGTTGTTGTATAATCCCCTGTTGCAATCTCTTGTCCCCCGAGAGCGACATCTCCAAATGCCTGATCCACAGGAGCAACACGCCAATCCCCCTTCGACGTTCAGTCGCCTGCCAGCCGCTGAGGCGGGCACTGCAGATCCAATGGGGCCCAGCGTCGAGTCCTCGCAGGGTAGGCATCCTCAAGAAGACACTCGTCGCAGAACTGAAATGCTTGACAGACATTCCACGGCCAGGAGTAGGGTATGACTTCAAGGGTATGTGACCCCCGGGATCTTGATAGCTCCACACTAAGTAAGCTTTCTAGTTGATCAGCCCTTCAAACTTGATCATCTATTGGCCAGCGATCCTTCCCATAGAATCGCCCCTATGTATCCACATATAGGAGGCCGCGCCCAGATCAGTCTCCGGAAACGTCTCGAGAGAAATTACGCGGACCTAGTCAAGGCAACGATCTCAGACAGCCCACGGTTGGCCGAATTTGAGAAAGATTCCGCCGACAGCTACATGCAGTATAGTGAGTGGCTCTCCGAGGATACGGGAACTACTAGTAGACCTCATTGCTTATGCGCCAACAGTTTCCCTTGTGCTCAACGAAGAAGCCATTCATCGTCTCAATAAGCCGTCCAAGGAGACCATAGACGGCTTCGTTAAACACCTCAGGGAAGCCGGCGAGGGGACGTCTGAGTTGCCCAGCGAGGTCAGGGATTGGATCAGCCTGTATCAAAGTCAGCCTTTGGAAGACTGGATGTACAGCCTGCTGGACACCCCGCTTGGGCAATTTCTCTTCGTACGTCCCTCGCACCATGGGAATTCTCAGGCTGACAAATCCTTAGAAACCGCTCGAGGTTCAAACACAGAATCATGGCGAACTGACTTATCTCCAATACTCGACTAAAGGGCTCTGGCGGGTTCGCTGGACCTTGCTCAACCTCGTTGTCGCATTCCTCTTTGGGGTGCCTGTGGCAGTCCTGTCCCTCGACCTGATTTCGCGTGGATGGAGTGTCGCTTTGTACGTTTTTTGTGTATCGGCAGCAAGTATTTTGTTCGGTTTGTTTTTCTCTGATTCGAAGATCGCATTTGGAATGGTGATTGGGTATGCCAGTATTCTCGCAAACAATCTTGGGGGCCGGTGAAGGGCGTCGCTTGTGCATCGGGCAAGACTGGAGACGCGGCACTGGTGAGAACAAGCATGGCTGGCTTTCAAGCTGGACCTATTGTAGATCTCGGGGTATCGGACAATTTGAGATCGTATTTGGCTCACTGAGCTGTTGTTCCACTCTAATGACGCGACAAATTTCTCTGTGTGATGCTCCAGGACGCGGCGAAGGGTCGTGGTAGTTCAAAGTGCGGACAGTGGCAGGCAAGATTGAGGAAAGCCCCGCGCGGAATGCACCAGGTGCAGTCCAAAATTGGCTTCTCATTGCCGCTGGTAAGATTAGGCAGGTATTTCAAAACAAAACTCGATGGCACATTAGCCGGACCTCGGTAAGAAGCACGGTGCACAAGTGATGAAGTGTTCGCATACAGTAAATACCACCACAGTAAACACTCGATGCATTTGCTATCTCTAGCGTACCTGTAGCGTACCTGAAGTGAAGGGAGTAAGGCTTGATGAATTGCTTCACGTCCTGACTCAGCTGCCTGACCTACCTCCTCTACCTACCTGAAGGTAAGGTACGGTACCTCCCTTACCATTTACCTGCCTCAGATCAGTGTCCAATTTGTCAGGTACCTTCTGAGTAGCTTGTAGCTTCCAATACCAGGCCTTGACTTGCCCAACTACCTTGCCTACCTTAGCCAATCCAGTCTTACAAGGTCAGAAGGGATTATACTGTTACAGCACATAACCATATAATCCGAGCGCATCTGAGAACTGACGACGGGGCTGAGTCTACGCTGGTAGCTGAACTTGATGGGAGTATCGTGGTTGCCTCTCGTGCCGGCTTGGCCCTTTTTCGAGTCGCTCCAGCAAGAGGACGGCAATACACAGGTTATGGAACACAGACGGGCGATGGAGAATTCCCGCATCCTGGTCCAGACATACCTAGGTGCATGACCTGCGAACAGGCCGTACGTGGTAATGCCGTGTGTGAAAATATTTGCACCTGCAGACTCATAGTGCGCTCCATGCCGCCACGTCTCAGCTCGGGGATTCAGGTTGTCCGATCGATGTTCCCCGGCAGCTTTGCAATAGACGACGCCCTGCACTGGTCCCGCAGAGAGAACCTTGAGTCTCGAAGCTTCCGGCTCTCGTCCTGAGGCTCAAGATTTGCGGACCAGCCTTAACCCATGTATTGCGGGCGCATCCGCTGGACGACCCACTTGTCGCCTCGCTGGGGTTCTTGTCTTGTCAGGTCGTAGCGTAGGACGATGATGTCTTGTACGGCATACCCTTGTCCTGTCCCAAGATGGCCATATGTTTGTTGGTCTCGGACGACAATGTACCAGTACCCATCGATCGACCTTGAGGGGCCTATTTTCGCACGCTCGTCAGAAAATTGGCATGTGGGGGAGGGGTGCTCGCGAGAGAGCAGAATGCCGAGCCCGAACTGGGGTGCGAACCACCAATACATTCCAAGCCGAGCAAGGATTCTGAGAGGTTCAGGGGCAGCAGAGGAAAAATTTTCCAGTGGCCTGCTCAACGATTCATCGCGACACCCTCCCGCTCTTCTTGCTAGTGGATGGCCCAATGACAGGTGGAGAGTCCTGACTCCTCGCCAGGACGAGTATGTATCTCATGGTACCGGGAACAGCTGGGGTCCCTCCGGACACGGCTCCTCTGGCTTGAGAGTGTTCGGCGCGTCGTGCACTGCGCCACGGGTTAGACAATGATGCCTGTGATGGACAGACTTCTCGAGGTCCGGCGTCGGCTGGCTGAGAGCACAAGGTTCTCAGTCAGGCCATCTCTTCATGCACATGATCTTGCATATTCCTGTTGTGCCTTATGCCATTCGGCACGTTGCCTTGCACAAATATGTGCTCTTTCAGAGAGGCGGCAGCAGAGTCAGGTACTCAGTTCGCTGTCGTAGCCGCGGGCAGTTTCGTGCTACCTGGCCTTGCCGACAAGGCTGTCGTTACCGCGAACGTCAAAAACAACCTCCCATCATGCTCTCTGTAGAGTCGCTTTCTGTTGCGCTTCACATTGCGAATCTGTTAATGCGAGCAGTGCGAGATACCGATGAATGAGGCTTTCCTGGCACTTTCCGAGCTTCAGAAAGGCTCTGCCATCATTCTGAGCGATATAGTTCTGCCTCTCCGCACGTGCGCAAGCGAGCCGGTCGGGCTCGCCCTGCCTATCGTGATTCGTCTTGATTCGTACATGTCGGCTTCATATCCAACAACTAATGTAGGTTGCAGCTGTTGGGTGCATGTCGACGTCGGCCGATTGAGAAGTTCTGCTCAGGGTCCTTCAGATGAAGTCGAACGTAGGCTCAAGGGATCTGATGACGACGACGACCCCCTGTTTGTAACGCCATAAAGCTCGACCCTGCAGGCGATTTCAGCCACCGATGGAGCAGGGTAAAGTCTACCCCGACATTACCGTAGCTTGTGGGTGATCAGATAAAATAGCATGGAATCACGGCCCTATGCGAGCATGTTGCTCCCAGGAAGGTAGTTGAACTTTCGACGTCGGTTACACTCCAGAGTTGTCACATCAGGGTAGTTCGCGAGAATGTGATTGTGATGCGACTTGCTAATTGGTCGGGCAGGGAAAGGCTGCATGAGCAGCGTGGTTGGGCTACATTCAATACAGCTTCCCTCCCTTATTATGAAGGGCCAAGTTACCTGCCTACCTACCTACCTCCCTTACACGGCCCTTCTTCGTTCTGCAGCGCTTGCTGGGGCACCGCGCAGTGCTATTCCCCGCATACCGGAGCACATTCCGGTTTCTATCAACAGCTCTATAATCCCCATGCGAAAGCTGAATATAATTCTCATCCTGGCAATACTATCCTTTGCTAGTCCATCCGCCTAGGGTGCGAAGTGCCTTACTTGGCGCAAGTGTCTTTCTTTGCTCTATTCTATGTTCCAGCAAAACCAGCCATGAGCATCAGGCAAGATGAATCAGCTGTCTTTCCCCTTGGTCCCCACAGTTCGGAAAACTTCCCCATTGGCACGCTAGAGGCATTGACAAGCCAGGTTATACCTACATCTGAGATGAAGAGCTGGGCCAGCCGGCGCTCCCCGTTCAACCAGCAGGGGACCTGTTGAGGGCTGACAGTTACACTGCGGCGTATCCTTTGGACTATTCCATTGCTTGAGTGACCTGACTGTAGTCGAAATGCAGCAAGAACATCATCGAGCCTGAGCTACCGTTACTGCTATACTGTTATCGCCTATACACTTCTCCCAGACTTCGGTTTGGGGAAGAAAGTGAACGGGGTTTTAGATTAGCAATAAGAGACACGAGAGGCAGTCGATTGAGGGAAGCCATGAGCCCTTTTCCATTGTCCGTTCGGGCAGTCTTTCGTCTGGTTGTCCGGTAATAACGTAGTTCTTGCACACAGTGAGCCCCTGCCCACATCGTCAAACCTCGGCTGCCACTCGGGCTCAAGCAAGCGACGAAACCGGTCAGAGCCCCGCCCGCAAGCCCAACGCCAGAATGACATCTTCCTTTCGGGAAGCTCGAAATGAGAATAACTGATTGGAACATGTAGTGAGGCTGAGCTTGCAAAAGGCACATAGCCCCCAAGATGTTGCTCGCACGAGAAGCGGTGAAATCTTCGAATGACACCGAACTTCCCTCGGGCTTCAACGTCCCGCGCCGTGAGTGGTCGCCAGGTGTCGAAGAATGCATCGGTGAGATGAAAAGAGGCCGACTGATCGTCACGCGGTCACACCTTCATGACCTGCAAGTCCAATAGCAGAGGCCTGCCAAGGGGGGCTTTTTCCCACGATAGCAACCCCCAACCTCATCTGAGGCGGTTTGTCTCCCTATGTACAATTGCGTTCTTGTAAGTATCTTCAACATGCAGCGGCCTGCAGCATCTTTGTCCCTTATGACTCGTCAGCTGTGGGGAAACCAGATCTCGTCGACCAACAACTGCGAGCTTCCCGCCGGGCATGGGTTGGACGTGCATGGAAAGCCTCCCAGGAGCCCGGAGCCTTATCAGATCTATCAGCTCTCATTCGACGATTCCAACTGCATTTAGGCATGAATCCACTGGTGAGGCGGACCGGTGTGCCTGTAAAACACCTCAGCATGACTGGCTGGCTGAGTCCAGCCCTGATTCGTCGTCCTTAATGCTGTTGGTTGGGGGCTCGGTTGCTGCATCGTTGTGTCATGCCGCTTAATTGGCGGTTATCGCGGCTCGTTGACGCCTCCTATATCAAGCCAAGGCTCTCTTCTGACCAAGTGTATAGAACCGAGATATAACTCTAGATCACTAAATGGTTGGTTGTACATACACAAGTTATCCTGGCGGCAGGTTCTAGTACTTGTGTCTTGACTTCGTCTAGTTAGATAAGGCACACCATCAGATTGAGTTATCAGTTTTAAAAGGGGTAAAGTAGCTAGTCAATAAAAAAAAGGGTTTCCTTCACGCAATGAACAGAACAAGCATAATAATTTCACGCCATGATCTGCAATTTACGAAGAACTTGGATTATAGTCCTGATGCGCCATATGCTCGTATACACATCTACTCGGACGTCTGAACGCTAAAATACATCTACATACCCCGATCCTCATTAATGTCATAACAGTCTATGCTCATCATGCTCCGTTACGGTAAACTTGTGCGCCCTGGTTCCTGAACATGATCGTATCCCTCCTCTGCAATACCATCAGGGCCCGATTCAGAGCTTGCTCACTGTAGCCCTTGCCCTCGACCATCTCCCGTCTCAAGGTGGCCAAGCTCGTGCTCCAACCGATTGGTAGTCTGCGCTTCAGCTCCGCCTCCACGCGGTTGACCTCTTCGTTGAGGTCCCGGCTGCCTTGGCCGCTGCCTTGGTCGACAGCATCCATGGTCGAGCATAGGAAGAGACGGATGGCCTCGTCAACGTGTGCTTCTGTGGCAATAGGAGAGAGGCTGAGCTTGGCTAGCGACTCGGTGATACGGACGATGGCCTCGAGCTGACGGACAGTGATGGGGATCGAGGAACGGGTGTTTGCCTCAATCTCTGCGGCATGGACTTGTCGCCGAATAGAGACAAAGTGTGACGACATCTTCTCAGCAGCTTCTGGGCTAAGTCTCGGAGCACATCGCCTAAATTCCAGTCAATCGAAGCCATCAAGGATTCAGGAGCGTATAACTTACGTTTTGCAGTAGGTGATGTATCTGCGCATCTTGTCAAGGGGGATCTCCGACTCGGCCACTTCTTCAGCGCCCCTGCCGTCCATGTGGATTCCCATGACGTGCTTCGCTATTCTCTCATCCTTTTCTCGGGTGTGTTCGTCCCTCACAATAAAGATCATGTCGAATCTGGAAAGAATGGTAGTTTGGAAGTCGATGTTTTCTCCTGGGCTCTTCATGTCATCGTAGCGGCCAAAGATGGGGTTGGCAGCGGCGAGGACGGATGTTCGGGCGTTGAGGATAGTAGTGATGCCTGCCTTAGCAATAGAAATGGTTTGCTGTTCCATGGCTTCGTGAATCGCCACGCGATCTTCATCACGCATCTTGTCAAATTCGTCTATGCACACGACTCCTCCATCAGCAAGCACCATAGCGCCACCCTCAAGGTAGAACTCTCTTGTCGATTGGTCTCGTTGCACTGAAGCTGTTAAACCAGCAGCAGAGGAACCCTTTCCGGAAGTGTAAATGGAGATTGGTGCGACCTTCTCAACAAACTTGAGCAGCTGCGATTTGGCTGTACCGGGATCTCCCAGAAGGAGAACGTTGATATCACCTCTGAGCTTCATACCATCAGGCAGGATCTTCTTGGAGCCACCCAGCAGCAGGCAAAGGATAGCCTTCTTGATATCGCGGTTCCCGTAGATGGACGGGGCGATACAGTCCGCCATGATATTGTACAAATCTGGGCGTCTGCTCAACTCCAAGAACTCTTGCTCTTCCTCTGCCGTGTACGTCGCGTTCCCCTTGGCGGACTGATCCAAATCGGTCTGGATTCCCACAGCCCGCAGGTAAGGTGTACGGATAGCCACGGCGCCACCAGTCGAGGAGTTCTTTGATGCTTTGTTCTGGTAGATGGAGAAAATTCCCATGATAGTACATCTAGACCCGGGCACAACCCTGTTTGTGAGATATCTGTCCGCAGATATGAGCACATGTCGCGGTAGTTCACCGACAGGAACCTGATCCGGTGCCTCCTGGAGCTTGATGATTTGTTGATCGACAAATCGAGACTTTTCGTGCATTACAAAGTATGGATCCATAGGACACTTCGGTTCCGGGTCGTTTGCTACACGGATACGGCCACATTGTCTGGGCAGTGTCACGCCAGTGAAACCGCCAAGTACCGGCACGGTTTGTTGGAATTGACAGTTTCGGCACTGAATGTGAAGCTCGGTAGCCTTTGAAGACATTACGGAGGCACCGATGACAATGCCAGGCACACGCACTAATCGTGCAATAGTCATTGAGTCAAGGTTGCGGATGGAGGTGCTATCAGCGTCGGAGTGAAGGAGTAATTGATGGTCGGGCAGATCAATCTTGGCTTCGTGTGGGAAGACGACGCGATGTGTGCATTTCCTTAGAGCGGCTTCAAACTTCAATATTGTTAGGATGATCCTTCTCGACGAGGACTGCTTGGAAAGCAAGAGCACTCACCAGGGGTATTATCTCTGCTGGCTCAGACGCCAGCCTATGCGCCAGCTCTTCATTGAAGTTGATTAAGTCGTTGATGTTGACATCGCAGAAATATCGCTTGAGCAACGCATTCTCTCTCAGCTGGTCTCTGTATAGGTCATTAGCTGGTGTACTGAGAGGGGGGCAGGATCAAATCTTTTACCGGTAGATGAAGTTATTGTCGAGCCTGAAATCGAGGATGAAGGTCTCGAGCTGAGCCTGAATCTGCAGGCGCGTATCGGTATTCTCGCCATAATTCGACTCATACACATGAGTAGAGTAAACTGATTGGCGATCCATGGCGATATCTCGTTGTCAAGGATCTGGGTGTTGACGTTGCCGAGGATCGTAGAGTGAGGGTTGGGACTGCAATGGAGGGGTATATTCTCCAGATCGCCTAAATTAAAAGAGCAAGGAGAAAGACGCGACTGACTGGAGCGCGACGTGTATCGGACGCGTAAAGTGGTTACAGGCGCTAAGTGTCAGGACCCTTGAGCGATCTCGGAGCGGAAAATCAGAAGCCCCGACGTCAGCGGGTGCTGCGTGTCTTTAGCAGGGGTGTAGCTATTGGTCTGGAATAGCTGATCATGGGCGATATCGATTTGAAAGACTTAGAGTCTATCGCATGATGTTATGTTGATTCACAATTATTGATTACTAGTCTTCCCCTTTGCAAGCGATGATACCCAGGTAGCCACCATTTCAAGGCCGTCAACACCGTTGTCGGCTCTCTCCTATCCTTAACCCGGCGTACAACCTACCATCAAGCTCCGAACGCTGCGCCCACAACTATGGCATCCCCTCAATCACCACGAAAGTCCAACGACAACTTCTCGCTCTTGTCTGCTGGAAGTCGAACTGAAGCTCCTCCATTCGGGTGGGTTTGAGCATGGCCTTCTGGAGGAGATCATATAGGCTGACCTAGCGTCTAGCTCCAGTCGCGTGCCTCACGGCCATCGACCACGATCGAGACGGGGCTCTACAGCCAGCTCAATTCGTTCAATAGCGGGGACCTTGGACAGTACAACGAGTGGCTGGGCAGCCGCTGTACATGAGTCTGGGCAAAACGGTTTGTCTTTCAAGCGCCTGCGGTAGGCAAAGCTGACGCGTGTTAGCCATTTCGACGCTGCTGCAACCCCCGATTGTTCGAACAGGCCTTCAGCCCTACACGTCTGCATCCATTTCTAGCGTTCACAAAGCTCCGACCGCACGAGACATCCCCCCTGTGTCCCTTACGAATATTCCCCAGGTCGATGCTTCCGAGTTTGGATCATACATATCTCAATTTGGAGCGTTGTATGACCAGCTCCGCCGCATCAAGGAAAATGAAACCGATACTCCAACCCAAGCTCGACCAAACGAGCACGACGATCAGCTAGACTCAAGCTCAGATGGGTACCTGCGTCCTGGGTCGAAGCAAGGCATTGGCCGCAAGGGGTCTACGGCCTCGCTATCATCTCTCAACTCGATTGACATGCCTGGTCCACTTCGCAGATCTAGCTCCTCGTTTCGAAAGGCAACACAGGGGCCTCCTCCTCTATCCACGATACCGAACGTTTATTTCGAAGAAGACTTCCATCTCGAGAACCCACGTACCTTTGACGTCGTCAGCGAACGATCCGATGTCATTCCTCCGACAGCCCCCGCCTCGGGAAATAGGGGGGACAGTAATGGGAATGTCAATGCACCAAGGAAAGCCTTGGCAACCAATGCTATTCTTCAAGAAAAGCTTTCATGGTATATGGATACAATAGAGATCCATCTCATCAATTCTATCTCCACAGCATCCACCACATTTTTCACCGCTCTGGGCTCGTTGAAGGAACTACATTCCGAAGCAGCGGATTCGGTTGAGAGAATCAAGGCATTGAGGCATGAACTAGAGACGCTGGACGAGGAAATAGCTGCCAATGGCCTCAAAATCGTCCAGAAGCGGCGGCGACAAGAAAATCTGCAATTGCTCAACGATGCCGTCAAGCAGCTCAGACAAATCGTACAAGGAGTGGGGAATTGCGAGTCATTGGTCGATGGAGGGGAGCTGGAGAAGGCTTTGGCGGGTATTGATTCTTTGGAAAAGCTTATTGCAGGTGAAAGGGACGAAAAGAATGGCCTTGGGAAGCCGAGCCATCAGCTACGTGATTTGAGAGCGGCTTCCGCATTGCAAGGCGTGAATGCTGATTTGGCTACACTTCGCTTCCGTATTGGAAAAGCATATGAGACGCAGTTCACGAATGTGCTGGTCAACGACTTGCGCAAGCACACCGAGACCGTCTCGTCACAAGAAGTCCTCATGCGCTGGAGCAATGCAGCTTCAAGAGCCAGGGGCGGTAGCCATGCCAGGTCTCCCTCAGTTTTCCCTGCGTACCTCACAGGCACTGAAGAGCTCAAATCCCAGCTCCTAGCGAGCATGACGGGCATGCAGCGAGCCCAGCACATTGCGACGGCTGCATCAGCCTACCGCGATATCGTGCTGCGTGAGATCAGAAACTTGATCCGGAGACCTCTTCCTAGCTCAAATGACGATGATAACGAATCTATGATGTCGGTTTCTACAAGTGGTGGGAAGCACTTATCAAACCATGAGAAATCCTCGATTCTGGCTCGCAATTTACGGGCTCTGGAGCCTGAGGATGGGGAAGAGCTGCTCATCAATATTTATGTGGGCGTCACTGAAACATTGAGACGCTTAACTACGCAGGTGAAGGTGCTCTTGGATGTTGCCAGCTCGCTGTCGGATGCTGCGAATATTGAAGGGACAAAATCTCCTCCGGTGAGGTCGCCACTCTCCAGTCCGCGCCCCGATCGCCATAATTTCCCAGCACCAAACATTGAACTACAGGAGGAGCTACACAAGGCTCTCGACATTACTACGTTGCTCAGCCAGGCAGTTGATGTCTCAATCGATAAGATCGTGAAGATTCTAAAGGTTCGCTCAGAACAATCTACGCATCTTCCGCTGGTTATGTTTCTACGATATTTCACGCTCAACTTATATTTTGCCAACGAATGCGAGGCCATCTCGGGACGGAGCGGCACATCGCTAAAGACAGTCGTCAACAATCATATCAAGGAGTTTGTGCAAAGGAATGGCGATGCGGCCACGCAAAAGCTGGCGCAGGAAATGGAATCAGACCAATGGACTCAAAAGGATTTTACGGAAAGGGATTCAGAAATACTCCAAAAGATCTTGGAATGCAGCACGCATGATGCAGCCGAGTGGATCGAAACTAGGATATGGGTACCATCACAGGAACTGCTTGAAGAAACAAATCAGTCTCAAAGCCAGGCGGACGCCAACGGGGCTGGAAAGGACAAGGCTCGTATGGCCATCATCGATGAGGAGGGCTATGCGCTACCCAATCCAGCAGTTCTATGCTTGCAGGGCATCGGCCAGTTCTTGCATCTCAATGCTGCAATACCGTCCATGACTGTCGACGTAGGCACGTCGCTCGTTGCCTACTTGCAACTGTTTAATTCCCGCTGTACGCAATTAATTCTCGGCGCAGGTGCCACCAAATCCGCCGGACTCAAGAACATTACGACCAAGCACTTGGCACTTGCTTCGCGGGCTCTGGCCTTTATCATCACGCTGATCCCCCATATTCGCGAGTTCATTCGCCGTCACGGAGGTTCCGCTGCAGGAGTCTCGAACCTCATGGGCGAGTTCGATAAGGTCAGGAGACTACTGCAGGAACACCAAAATAGCATTCACCAAAAGCTTGTCCAAATTATGGAGGGTCGTGCCGCGGCACATGCAAAGGCGCTGAGGAACACCAACTGGGACTCCGACACGTCGACCGGTCCGCATACGTACATCGAGACGCTCGCGAAAGAAACGATAACACTACACCGCGCCTTGACCAAAACCCTGCCAGAAACCTCGATCCAGATGATCATGCACCCCGTGTTTGCCAGCTACAAAGACCAGCTAGGGAACGCCTTGAGCGAGGCAGTCCCGCAGACGAAGGCTGGCCAGGATAGGTACGGAAGTTTCACGATTGCTTGATTCAATGGTATGCTAACCTTGCTTGCAGCATGCTACGCGATGTAGAGTTCTTCACCACGAAGCTTGGAAAGATTGATGGGTTTGGAAACGCAGGCGAATACCTCAGCGGCATCGTCAACTCCAAGAAGGTCAAGGTGGAGGAGCCCAGCGAGCCAGCAAACACACAAGATGACAAGGCTGAGGGGTCGACGCCGGAAAAGGCCGCCTCTTCTGAGTCTGGTGCAGAGAAGGAGGGAGATGCGTAACATTTGCTTAGGGGGAGGGGGGTTCCACGCGACTGTTGGATACTGGAAGCGGCATCAAGACGTAGCACGTATGGGATGTTGATCAGATGACTGTATTAAAAACAACTGTACATAAGAGGCAAGGACAGCATAGAGCGAGCTTAGAGAACACCGGGAACAAGTCGTCTTTCGGGCATCAAAATTTACATGAATTCTAGACTTCAGCACTGGTGATGCATTTGATTATAGTGGGCCAAGGCCTGGCACGCTGCATTCCCATCCCATACTAAAAGATTCGGGTAGAGCTAAAGTCCATAGTATTATATAGTATTAGACTACCTAGGTTGTAGAATTATAACTATATTATATTATAGATAATATAAATAATATAGTATATAAAGTTTAACTTTTAAATAAAGGGAAATACTAAAGCTATTCTCTTTTATTCTACTTATTCTTTATTATAATTAACTTATATACTACCTTTAAAATAATTCTTTGAACAAGCTCTTTGATAATAGAAAATTAATTTAGCATTTTATCAATACTTTTTCGCTCCTTAAACCACCTACCTACTCTTACAGTTTATCATGCAGCAATGAGCGATATTTATATCAAGTGGCTGTACGGAAAGTTCAGTCAACTACCTGCCCCTAACGTACACAGCCAAGGCGAGAACCCCTTTCTAGTAATACATGTCGATAAGAGCCCTAACTGTAACAATCTAGAAGGTGCTCAGGAAAAGGCAGATACTTCATTTCTCCCTGGGTCACTTACAAGATACTTCGTGTCTCCCTCGGTCACTTACAATCTTAACAATCTTCTTCAAATATACCTGTAGGGCACGTGAATACGCCCTCGGACTGCCAGGGAGGAAAACATGGCTGTCCGCGGCTTGCCGGAGGCCTGAAAAGATCAACATATCTAAGATAGAGTAGACCATGTACGCGACCGGACCGACTGACTCCACAAGTCTCCTTTCACTCAAACGCCACGAGGCCTGCTTCGTCGTGGCAATACCAAACAACCAACAAAACACCGGCTTCAAGTGGCTTCAACGGCTCGTGCACTAGGTAGGATATTCAGGCTTGGTGATTCACCTCTTCCCGGTTCCACGCAAAGGGAATCCGGGCAAAAATGGGTAGCAAAAAAAAGAAAAGAAAAAATAGGCACCGCGCCAGATTATTCCCACCACACAGTACGATAAGTAGTGATCTCTTGTATCACTTAAAATATAAAAATATTATTTTATTTTATTAGAATTCCCGCTAAGTATTCGTATTCTAGTAGAAAAGTACAAGCATTTTCTTAGAATTTTATTCAGGTGAGTTGTTGGTGATGATCAATAAACGAGACAAAGCATGTGCGATGCCTTTATGTTTGTCCACCGCTTGACGGGCTACCGCACCACCAATTTATTAAGGTTGCCCGACTCTCCAAAAAGATCGTCACTCGTACAAGTACACCACCAGTCATCCGCGAATCATGGAAGACTGCAAATCAGGAACCGACGGCGCCCAAGACTAGCTCACCGCTAGGCTGCAGGGAGCTTGAGAAGCAATTGTGCCCGCCCTCGCCCAAAGAGCGATATCGGGCCAGCTTGGAAGAAGTCTGAGCACGCATGTCATCGTTTCATCCCGTCTTGCGGAAAGCCCTACAGACACGAGCCGTTGGAATGTGCCAAAGGAAGAGGGGGCAAGGACGTGATTCCTCGAATTGCTCACAAAGAGAAACAATCCCGTCTTGATAGCTTCGATGTTGTTCAAGGATATTTTAAGTTACAGTAGACAAGCATTGATCGCCGTATCATGCCTCCACCATTCATGATCGGCAGTAGATAAAATGGCCAAGACATGCGGGGGAGGAGACGAGAACATTCATGGGTGGCCTGCACCCACATGGCTGAAAGAAACCCGTTTCTTCTTATTCTCAAAGTTGTTGGAATGTCGACCCTTACGCCAGCTTGGGACTTGTTGTCATCCTCGCGTCCTCAATGGCCACAAAGCCAAAAAAGAAAATGAAACACGCGCCACGAGGGACGGCGGAGGATGTCTCCCTTCTTACGACTATGGCGGGCATCTAGAGGCAAGGGGTTTTGCGCGCCACGTCACGTCTGGTCGCGATTCATGGAACGCTTGCGCCATGGAAAGGTTCCAACGACCGTGCCTTGCAGAGGGAGACGCACGACCACAAGACTAATGCGCTCGGGCACCATGAATATGAACAATAGCGAAGTGTTCATGAATTGATTAGTCACGATTCATGACAATATCACCAAGAAGGATTCAGAAGAGTCACAGGTAGAAAGTGAGTTTCATCAAATGTTCTATTTTTGTCCAAAAAAAAATGTGAAAACTTGCATGGTTCTTCTTATGAAGAGTCTATTTCCCATCTGTAATATGTACAGCCAGAAGTCTATATCCCTAAAAACTTGCTAAAAGGAGTGCAAGAAGAGTAAAAATGAGGGTTTTGTAAATGAGTGTCTGCTTTTAGTGCCCTCGCTGCAGTCAAGGAGCATAAATGACTTTGTTTCTTTTTTGAGTTGTCCTGTGATTCGCCAAACTCTGTCGCGCCTGTGCAATGTCTATCCGTGTTGTTGACATCCCAATGCGGCACTTGTGCCGACGTAGAGGGGTGTGTGAGGGTATCTTGAGCTCTAAATCATCCTTTCTCGTGTAGACTCGTCATGAAGGATGCGCTCTGCGCAAAAGGAAAAGATGTAAAGATGTTGGAGGCTAAGCCAGTAACCCTTTAGAAGGCCATGCCAGTGGAGCCCTGGCCGAGGGATTGCCAGATGTCGACCTCGTGGGTGACCTTGGTCTGGACATCGTCGGGGAGGTAGTAGGCGTTGTTGCAGGGGAAGACCTCGCAGCCAGACATGGGGGTCTTGGAGCCGGCGGGCCACATCTGCTTGACGTTGTGGTGGTCGCCAGGGGTGACGATGGCGGAGACGTCGAAGTAGGTCAGACCATTCCAGCCACCGAAGAGAACCTCACCCAGCATGCCGGGGACGTTGGGCTCGCCAGCGGAAACGGCATAGTAGTTGCCGCCCCAGGTGTCAGGGAAGGTGACAGTCTTGTTCTCGGCGGCGCTGACGACAACGGGGTCCAGATTCGCAGAATCAGGGTGAGGGGTGAAGTAGATGGTGCGCTCAGTGTTGTCGAGGGTCCAGAAGGTGACAGAGGCAGCGCTGGAAACAGCGGCGGAGGCAACAAGGGCCAAGACAGAAGTAGCAAACTGCATTTTGAAAGGCGGGTTGAAACTTGTTGACTGTACTAGAGAATGTAGTAGTCAAGTAGAGATTCTCGAGAACTAAGCTCAAGAGAATTCAAGGATAGTGATGTGATGGGAAAACGGGACTAGGCCGTGTTGTGCTGGAAACTCTGCTTTCAAAGGAATGAGAAGCAAGAGATAGCTTTTGGAAGAAGGAATGAATGTCCGAAGACGAGACTGTAGAAGCAAAGGACTGTGGTTGTTGAGTTAGTGGAAAGTGAGAATGAGCCTGGGGACTTGGGGCACATTTATACATGTCTTCGCCCCCAGGCCAGAACACACTTCCACGTCCGAGGGTGGCGTGGAGCGGAGGGGGAAAAAAAAAACAAGCGTTGGCTGCCGAGGTGGGTCGCAACACGAGGGCAGGCCGGGGGTGAGGCAGCATGGGAGAGAACGCGCGCCCAAGGCAAGGCAGACCAACCGGGACGAAAGAGAAGCAGTAAGACGCCACCGACTCGTGGTGGTCTGGATGGATGGGTGGGCCGTCTGCAGGCACTTTCTCCATGTCGGTCCACAACTTGAAAGATTCATTGTCAAGCTAGTCAGGTTGACGAGGGGAAAACAGCGGTACCCGGCCCCAGATTTTGCGCAGGAACTTCCAAGAAGGATTCTGAAAAGGTATCAGATCTTGCTTGCATTTGTTCCAGGTGCTCGCGGAATCAGAAGGTCGAGAGCTTTGTTTCGATCCTGCTCCATTGCTCAGGCCATCAAACCATCCTCCTCAATCCGCCAACAATAGACGTGCAGGGATTGCCCAGGGACGGTTTGACAGGCGACAAGGGCATACGGCCCGCGGTGGTGGTCGGGGCGCGGGTACCTGAAGCCCCCCCCCCCTTCTCGGGACAAGCCAAGTTCTCTCCAAAGCTGCTAACGCGCCTTGGGGTCCATTTGGCTGGGGTGGCGGAAGATTTGCCGGGTCTTAAGCCTGGCGCGACGCTTGTCGGGTGAAAAGAGCGGGGATTGCGACCCGGTCGCCGAGTCTAGACAAGCCATTGCCTTGAAAGACTTTTCCCGGCTGCTGAGTGCGTTGTATCTTTTCCTTTCTAGCTGCATTCTAGTTTGGAGCCAGCGAGTTGTCCTCAACCACTTATGCAGGTGCGGCGCACACCCGCCCATCGGTGCCTGGTACCTTACAGCATGCGCCATGTGGTCAATGCTCACAGGTTCCGTTTCGCCTGATGGAGGGTTCGAATCAAGGCTGGATTGGTTCAGTAAGCACACCTGCAGCCCGACCTGCAGCTTATCGGCTCGGTGGGAGGGGGAAACGGATTGTCCTATGCACAACAGGGGGAGAGAAAACTTCGAAAGGACTGCGGCTTGTGTGTGTGCGTGTGTGCGTGTCATCGTCCTCTTGACGGTGGATACGTCCTCCATCAACCTGCGGAAAGCTGATTCGATTTCGGGTGCCCCCACCCGGCCACAACCCGGCGACCGAGACGTGGAGCCACCGGACGCCGCCAGCACTTGTCGAGTAATGCATGGCGGCTGTTCCTTTTGTCATGACCACTCTGGAATTACCAAAGAAGTTGCTTGTGACGGTGAGGCGATGGATAAGCTTGTTCCTGGACACATGACAAACGGCGCCGGCCAAGTTCTTCGGTGCACATTTTCTCGCCCCTTGCAGCGGCTCACCACGTTGTCAGCACGCCGTGGCCGGGATTATGCACGAGTATCCAATGGGGCGAGTGAGAAAACCTGCCTCGACCTGCATCCCAATGGCCAGCACATGTGAATGGCGACGCCCATGAAATCATTGCGCAGATTTTTGCGAAAACGTGTCGTAACCGAGCAGTAACACCGCACATTCTCAATAGCGGCAGGCATTAAGGTTCCTACACAGACAACCTTTGTTCCTGGCGATCGCGCAAGGATATTCACACTGGGCAATGATCGAAATCGCGCCCCAATCAGGGAACCTTGCGACTGTGTGCTGGAAGATCTTCTCTCTCTCTCTGAAGGGCCCTTCCATTGCGTGGGCATGCGCGCGTGTAACCGAGGGAATATGTCTCCTCCCACCCTCCATTGCAGCATGTGGACCAACGCTTTCCAAGTAGGCATGGTGAGATATAGCCGAAAACTCTGCTAGATCCGTACACTTGGTTGGCGTACTGGTGATGCAATGGCCTTATTACCCCTCAATAAATCCCAATCTTTCAGTTGCGGCAAAATACGTCGCACACTATGGATTTGCTGCCAGTATTGGCAGTGGAGAAGTGTTTGCACAAGAGGTATAGCAGAGAATGTGCAAGTAAT
Source organism: Paramyrothecium roridum (assembly GCA_003012165.1). Lineage (NCBI taxonomy): Eukaryota > Fungi > Ascomycota > Sordariomycetes > Hypocreales > Stachybotryaceae > Paramyrothecium > Paramyrothecium roridum. Next base: position 4,210 of record PXOD01001087.1, on the reverse strand, counting down.
AGGACGCCGTGATTGAGGAGGGGCTCCGGGATACCGCGCCGTCCCCGGGCCGCGCGTCGCAGAGAATAAGACCAAGCGGAGAGTAATCTAGGGATTTTTTTCTCCGCATGGTGCGGTGCAATTGTCTCCGATAGAAGGGAATCGGAAGGAGGTCCGATCAAGGCCAGCGCGGGCGGTTTGGAAAAGATATTTTCGCTGCCTTGGCTGGAGCTCCGCGCAGCCTGGTTAACGGGTTCAGCAGCAAGTTTCCGCCATTGACGTTGGCACGACAGTTACTCAACGGTCCGACGACACGACAATGAGGTACCTCTGGTATACCAAGTGACCGGCTCATTGGTAGTTGTGCATCAGGAATTTCTAGAATATTGCCTCTGTAGTAGTTTCTTGCGTGATTGCGTGATTGCGACATCAGCAGCCATCTCTTCTCATCGACGCGGGCAGTCCAGCATTCCAGACGCCAGGCCGAAAACCCTCAGTCGGGGTCATGACAATTATCCATGCTGCTTTCTTTGTGCGACTCGATACCCAGATACGCCAGGCGATGCTGGCGGGTTTTGTCGCACCGTCAGCCATGGGTTCCATGCAACAAGAGTGCTTTAGTGGCGAGGGCTGGGTTTTCTTCGCACGATTCGTCCATCCAAGGAAGGTGTCCCGAAGCCACCTCATAATGGGGGCTGGAGGAAACCGAGCAACCACCGACACATGGGCTTGCTGCCTTATGAGGCAGACATCCCGTCTAGCCGCTACTGGAATCGTCGTGTCGTCGTTTCGTTGACGGCGTACATTAGTCGGCTCACGTATGCAGCTTTTTGGCTGCCTCAGGCCTGCGGAGCGGCTCCTCTGGTTCCACACCACCATTGCGCGGCCCCGACGAGTAAGAACTTGCGGTGTCCGTTTTTCCGTGGGGGGCTGAGGGCAATAGTTTGAAGTCGAGACTTGCTGGGCAACCGTCGCGAATAGGGAAACGGGCCGGTCGCTTCGCTTATTACGGTGACCGGAAGTGGAAAATCTCCACGCTGGGGTGTGCCACGGAGCACGACAGTCGGTGGTTTCTCTAGACGTATTAGCGGATTTGAGATATAGGTCAGGTCGGCCACGGTGCCCGTTTACAGTAACTTACCAAGCTGGGAGGCCCTGCCCCGAAGACCTGACCGGCTTCTTCCGATTCATTGGCTGTTCCTCCTGAACGGCACCGTCTCCGTCTTCGGGAAGGCCACATGCCGTCCGTACAGTCGCCATGGTCCGAGCCACGAGCTGGTGTTGACTCGAGGCCTAAAGATTCGCGAACAGCTGACAGGATTTGAAAGCAAACATGAATCAGAGAAGAAGGTGAAAGAAGAGCACAGACAGATGCAGCACTTTCCCCCTCCTTTTGTCCAGGAACGCCTGTAATTCAGATCTGCAGCATACTGCGTAAACCACGTGACGTTGATCGACTTTCTGTTCTATCTCTTTTATACAACCACTACAGTACCAGCATACAGTACTGTACGGATATACTGATGAGGAAAAAGAGAGAGAGCGAATACTGCATGTCGGTGTAATTTGCTTGCTTCGCTTTCAAGTTTGGCCCAGTAAACGTGTAGGCTTGTCCCTTCTACAGGAATGCACCGATGCAGAGCTGGGCGGCCGGCCATGTCACCACAGTCAATACACAACTGGTACGTGCGTCAGCACAGAGCGGCGCATACAACCCATCCATGGTCTGGCGCGTTCCCATTGCTCCTTCGCGCATGGGCGCGCAACTCACCTTGTTCTTGGGGGCTAGGACCTCTGGAGCTGAACCCCCGAGTCGAGCACGGGATCATACTACAAATGAGTTGACATGGGCTTCACTCAATGCTACATCATGAGCCTTCGAGAATATTGAACTAAAAGACCAAAAATAAAACTTAAAGAATTAAATGGATATTATATACAGTCCTACCCGTCTTTTGTATCCGTAAAAGCTATAAATGAAGGTGTTTCCGCACGGACTATTATTGTGGCGCATAGTGGCTAGTACTATACAATTAGTACTTACAATAAGTATATACCAAGGCCTATAATTAGGTTTAATAAAGACTAGAAATAGATACTAGGTAGAATATAAGGGAATATATTTATGCCCATCTATCCTATATATAAAGGTATTCCTATATTTTCCTCCTTTTATCTCCTTACTCTTAATATAATAAAGCCAGAAATCTCCTTACTACTATATTAATAAATTTATTATAATATATAGACTTAGTCCTATAAAGTATGATTAGCTTAATACTATACTTAGATATAACTTACTAACTACTAATATAGCTAAAGATATTAATTATAGTAAATATACTATTCAAAGAAAGCATAAGTAGTGATTAAACCTACTTAAGCCGAAAATTACTTTAATCTTAGTAAGCCCCTTTATACCTATTAATTAGAGTAGTTATATTACCCTATATATAGAGGAGATACTTTATAAGTAGCTTAAAAAGAAGCCTAGGATATATTAATATAAGATAGTATTATTTTTATATAGGAGATATAGTATTATAATATCCCAATCTACAATTAGTTAGGCCTTAAAGGCCATATATTAGTTAATTAAGAATAGTTGGTGAATTACTTAATAGTATAATAATACCTTAAGAGCTTACTACTTATAGAAAGTTTTATATTATAAGGTAGATTAACTTATCTTTATAAATAAGTCTAATTATAATAAGAAAGTTAAATAATATAAGTATAGATAGGCTCTAATTAGTATAACTCCTATTATAATAAATATACTAAATTATAACTAAAGATATTAGATTCTTCCTATATATATAATTAATAGAATTCTACTTATATATATATATATATAGGCTTAATAAATACTAAGCTCTTTAAAGATTTTATTTAGGAGCTTTTATATTATTATAATAAGTAATTAGAATCTAGATTTATACTAATAATAAATAATACTTCTTAGTACTAGAAAGAAAGGCTTAAAGAAATCTATAATACTATAGATATTAAAATACTCTTCTTACTACTATATTCTCCTAATTTTAACCTAATTAAAGAGTTCTTTATTAAGCTTAAAGTATATATTAAGAAGTATTAGAATAAGTATAAAGGGCTTATTAAAGTAGACTTTAAGTACTTCTTATATCTATATATTAGTACTATTAGCTCTTATATAGAGAGCGCCTAGGGTTACTTTTAATATACTAGGATTATAATTAATAAGTATTAAGGATAAATACTTTTAATTTATTATATATAAAACTATTATAGAGAATAACCCTATAAGGCTAGCTATTAATAATTATATTCTTTTACTATAAGTACCTACTCCTTAATATATCTAACCTAGGCTTTTATAATACTAGCTGAAATTCCTTAACTTATTAAGAAAGTAATATCTTTTTTAGTATATATATATTTAAGATTTAAAATAATTATATATATAATATAATTATCTTATATATTTAAAAGCCTTCTTTCTACTCTTTATAAACTACTTAAGTATAATAAAAGGTACTATAATATTTAATCCTAATATTAATAGGCTTTAGAATACTCTAATTAGACTTAAATAGAGATATAATACTATTCCCCACTTAGAACCTATTTAGTATATTATTTATTACCTAATTAAATAAGCCTAGAAAAATAAGCTAGATAGGATAATTATTTAGAGGTATATTATCTTACTTTTGCTTTTTATCCTCTTTTTATCTCTCCTCCACAATATACTTTTTCTCTATTATATCCTATATCTCTTTTATAAGATCTTAGGGGCTCTTAAACTTATTACTAGTATTATAATAAGTAATAATTTAGTATATAACCTCTATATTAAGACTTATATATCTTTTTATATAGTTATTATCTATATATTGCCTTTTTATATATATTAAATAAGGATCTTAGTAGTATATTATAATATAGACTCTATTCTAGTTATTTGCTTAATTAGTAGCCTCCCTCTTCTTATTCTCTTCTTTAATTTAGGTATACTATCTACTAGTGGCTCCTTTTCTCCTATTTAACTATATATTCTATAAAGAGGATTTAATTATAGGCTTATAAATAATAGTGATCTTAATATATAGTATTTTTCTATAGTTATAAAATGGACTCTAAATTACTAGCTATTATTTTATTATCTCCTATTTAATATTTATTCCTTTAAATTAGATTAGGAGATCTTTAATAGCCCGATTATTAATAGAGATTGCAATATATATTT
>PXOD01001084.1:0-11357 GCA_003012165.1 Paramyrothecium roridum | reverse complement strand
AATAAGAAATTTATTTTAATATTTTTCTTAAATTTCTCTAATATTTTCCTACTAATACTAAAGAATAATTGTATTTTACAGTTTGGTTTATTTTGCTAACCGCTTGAAGGGTTCTGGCCAGAATCTGTATTTAATAATCAGCGTCGACTGCCAACGCGTCAGCCCACTTGGCGTCAAGCCACCTCCGCAAGCTCTCGTGGGAAATGTAGTTTAGGCTCCAAGAAGCGGTGCGCCGCACCAGTTGAAAATCGGCTCGTCGTATGCTTGGAGATTCAGCTTGTGGTCGATGGCTTGTTTTAGTGGCAGCGATTGGCCAACGTCTTAGCGATTCCTACATACTTCCAGCGACACGAGCTACGCGTCCGCACAACGACATGTTCATATCGTGAGAAGGCATTCGAATGGATTAGTAGAGTGTTGCGCGTTCGCTTTTCGTATCTCGGTTGTCATGCCCTGAACATATTTCCCAGCGAAGCGTAAGTTGTGTGTGAGTTCGTCATCAGCATCAAGAAGAATGTCTAGTTTGCATATAAATATGTCGGAATGGCCGGTCAGGTTGACAGATCAAAACTGAAGACAAACAAGCACAATAAATTACTTACAAGCCTCACTTATCTTGATCACCAACATCATCATGTCCGCCTCTAAGTTAATTACGGTCTTCGGCGCCACCGGCTACCAAGGCGGCAGTGTCGTACAGTCCCTTCTTGAAAATAAGTCCAAGGCTTTCACCCTCAGGGGCATTACTCGAAACCCAGAATCGGAGAAGGCCAAGGCTCTTGCAGAGCAAGGAGTTGAGGTTGTAAAGGCAGATGGTTTCATCAAGGAACAGCTGCTTGAGGCTTTCAAGGGCAGCTGGGGCCTATTTGTCAACACAAACTCGGAAGATCCTGTGGGTTCCACTACTCCAAGACTTGAACGTGGCTGACCGGTGACCCGTAGGCCATTGATCCTAAGAACGGTCCCACGGAGCTTGACTTAGGCAAGACCATCATCGATGCCGCTGCCGAGGCTGGCGTCCAGCATTTCGTGTATAGTGGCATGGCCTCGGCCAAGGAAATTACTAACGGCGAAATTCCCAACCAGCCCTTTGATGGTAAGTGCTCCAACATGAATGAACAGAGATTGTTTGTAACGTGAGGCAGAGAAACATGCTGTGGGGGAATATGCCAAAACGAAGGGCTTCAAAACGGTGGCACTCGTCAGCCCCGGCTGGTATATGGAGAATCATCTTGTTGAGGAGCTCGCTCCTGTCATCGGTGGCTTCCCATTCACTCCTGACGGAGAAGGCTACCTGACTTTGCAAGTCCCCCGGTGGGGTGGCAACGAAGAGATCCCCTTCATCGCCATTGGCCAGGACTACGGGGATCTCGTCCACGGCGTGTTCCTCAACCCAGACAAGTACAATGGGCGCCTTATTCACGGTGCTAGTCAAAGCATTTCGGCAGAGGCCTTTGTCCAAGCCTTTGAGAAGGGTAAGATGCGTTGCTGAGCTCGATATCGAACATCGCTGACTGGAAGTAGTCACGGGGAAGAAGTCGCGCTACATTGCAGTCGAAGATTGGAAGTCTTTCGAAACGTACGGCCGTGGCGACCTGGAGACGATCAAGTATATGTTTGGCTTTTGTCAGCACTCTGGTGGAAAGTATTACGGAGTTCCCAACGATGTTTCGACTCCAGCTGCTCTCAAGGCGGCCGCTGCTAGGGCCAAGGGCAAGGCAGGGGAAGGGAGCCTTACGACGGCTGAGGGTTTCTTTCAGATGTACTTCGCCATTTGATAGGGGGTGGCGGTAGGTGTTTGCCATGATAGCGTCATCACTGTTGGGAAAGGTTGGGATGGAATGTCGGCAAACGGATCGTGGATGCTTGACGTTACGATGTTGGTAGGTGATCAAATCGGGGTTAGAAATTTACATGTTGGGATGAAAGGATAGCTGCATCATCGCAATGTGACTGCGTACCTTCGTCTCGTCTGAGCGGACCCCAAGTGAACTATTGAGGGCGGGGGCGAGGAATACGGTTTAGAAAATAGTAACACAATGCGGCAGAATCCTTGGCGCGATGCTCAGGCTTGGGGTAGAGGCGAGAATCAATCAAAACAGTGCATCGAAGTGGCGATGATGTGAATGAGATGAGTGAAGTGCTTTTGATGCACGGAGACAGTATATCATGTTCCAAGGCACATCCCGAAGAGACTGAAACTGATCTATATGTGGTCGCCATGACCCTCACGCAACTCGTAGCCAAACCAAAGTGATAGCCGTCCTTATGCAAGACACAGGGAGTAGCCAAGACAGCAAAGACAAACTTCGCATAGCATCCGCCAAGTCGAGCAAGCTACTAACCCCCTTCCCTTCTCTACCATGCCCAGTCTTGTCCAGAATTTATCCGCCCTTTCATCTCCAAGGCAGAAATCTTGCCAGGCCGCCCCAGGTGTCCTAGAGATGTCACGGGACATCAGTTGCTCTGGCGCCCAAGTGCGATACACGAAGTGGTGGTATATTTTCTCCACGCCGCCCTCCGTTTTCCTCCTCCATCACACAACACTCTCACATTTGTGGCCACACAGACACGACAAACGCATCACAACACGTTCAAGTCATCGATTTAGTCTTCCAGAAGACTTCTGTATGGCTTATTTGTTCTTTGATTTCCATTTTTCTTCGGATCATCGCGAACCGAACGCCCAATATGAGCGACAACATCGACCCAACGGCCATCGAAAGGGCCTGCATGGTAAGTCACTGCATTAGATATTAACACCACACTCTTGTATTCGCTACTCTACATTCATTTTTCATTTTCTTTTGCCGTATGCGCTCGACTTGCGTTTGTGAAAGCGGCATGCGCCGGTTAACTGCGTCCAAACAGCGCCCTAACAAACGCACTTTGACTCCACTGCCCATTACCCTGACACTCTCCCATTACTCATGCCTGCCACAACAACCTCTGAGAAGCTACACTGCTACTATGTTTACTTTCGAGACTAAATAACTGTCTAGGCTGATCTTGGGCGCGGTCGCCAGGAGGAGTTACCCTTAAGCTATGACACTAAGCGCCCGTCTTATCTTCCCAACAAGTCTAATGGCACAAGCCATTACAAACCAGCCTTCAAATCCGAGTTGAAGGACGCATGGAATGGTGGGTCGTTCCTATAGCGTCTTGATGGAGTTACTGACAATTGCTCCTGCAGTTACCATCGCTGATGAAGAGTCCGAGCAAATCGAAGGACTGTACGTGGGAAATGCACGACCATGGGCTCAGATGACGGAGGAATACATGGATCGTCACAAGGAAGAATCGTAAGTCCCAAGCCCGAGTACAAGACTTGCATAATACTAACGTTGCTTTGACAGGGCACCTCCCCGCGTTGTGACAAACGCCAAACCTAACAATGCTGAGCTCGAGGCTCAGCTGCGCGCAGCGAAAGAGCTTCATGCTTCATTTGGTTTGGCCAAAGGGCCTACCTCAAAGCCGTCTAAGGGCAAGAAGAAACCTGGCAAACCGATGGTGGTGGAACCTCTCAAACTCGAAAAGGTTCCCTCCCGCCCTATCCTCATCAGCAGGTTTGCCAGTCGGGGGCCACAAAAGAACTTGACCGCGCTCGCTGCATCCTGGAAGCAGCCCGTCGCCAACGGCGTTGCCGCTATCAAAGCACTTGACATGGCTGGACAGATTAAGGACCTTGGCACCTAGAGCGCGCCAAAGTCCGTCTTAAAGCCTCGAGTTGCTGCGGCCGCTGTGACTGTCAAGACCGTACAAGCCCCGGCAGTCCAACCGCCCAAACAGACCAACACCGCTCAGCCTGCAAAGGAGATTACCGCGCCACAACCTGCAAAACAACCAAATCCCAACAGCCAAGTTCAGGCGCCGCCTGCTTTCACCGCAGCGGCTGAAGCCAGACCTGTCGCCAAGTTGTCTCCCTCAGCCCCAACGACTCGGAGCAGCCAACCTGTCGTCAAGTTACCCCCCTCAAGCCTAACGGTCCAGAGCAATCAACCTGCTCCTCCATCCCCGGCAGTTCAAGTGGTCCAGGCTGCCTTGACAGCCGAGAATCTGGCGCAGGCCACTTCCGCAGCTGTGGAACAGCCAATCGCCTTACAGGAAATCACCCTTGCCCCAGCAGAAGGCGCTGCCGCAACTGATCACTCAGTTGCGGCCAGTCTCATCATCGTGGAAGATGAATCGTCCGCATCTGAGGTGGACTGGACGCAGGAGGGCGAGGACATGTTCGTTTTCGTTGAAAAGTCGGCAGAAAGAGTCCTTACTCTTGCCGTATCTATTTTGAAGGACTTCTCACTCAAGGGCGTGACGCCCACAGAGGAGACTCTTCAGGGAATAGAGCTGGCCATCATCGAGCGCTGGTCCAAAGAAGGCTTCCTGGAAGGACCAATGGTCTACTTCAAGGACGAGGTCATGGTGATCCTCAAGAATCTGATTCGGATCAAAGCCAAGGGTGTCGTGCAAAAACTGGCAGATGACCAGAAGCGCCACGCAGCTTTGAGTCCCAACACGAAGCTCCTTGCTGAAGGCCTTTTGCAAACAGAGGAGACGGTCGACCCAGCCCGGAAACAGTATCAGCCTGGGGAGATTAAAGCTTTGCGTGGGCAGGCGGCGACGGTACCAGAAGCCGCAGTGGAAAGGATCGATTCTGTCATCGAGACCAAGACTGGAACACCTATCCATCATCCCGTCCCTATCAAACCTCGACCAACTGCCGGGCCAAAAAGCTGGCCAACTGTCTTCAAGGATCCGGCTGTGGAGGGCGTGACAAGTCTCACGGACAAGACTAACGGCGTTGAGGCACAGCTACCCAAGAAATCCCAGACGGAAGCTCATGCTACACCGCAGTCACAGGTGCAGCCACAGGTGCAGCCAACCGAGGCCAAAGTTTTCCGTGGTTTGAAGACTTCCCGGTGGGCTACTCCTAGCACCAACGACGCAGCTGCATCCAAAGTCCCAGCGGAAGCGGCAGCGCATCCACCGCAAAAGAGGGACGTGAATCCACCAGGCGACAAGGAGGATGCTACCAAACAGCCGCGTGGGTTGAGCTCGTCCAGATGGGCCTACTGAGGGAATTTGCTGTTTTGTTTTGCGATTTTTTTGCTCGTAGATATGAAAAACAAAGGTCAAACGACTACGGGGTACTGGACTTAGATCAGGGACATGTAAGTAGCCAAGAGCCCATGAAGATGTTGATGTGGTTAGATAGCACCAAGAAGAATGGAACCCATTTCAAGCCCTGTGTTGGCTATTATGTTCATGCGTGAGTTGGTCGCAACGCAAGATGGCGGGCTTGGAGACTGAACCTAGGCAATCTTGGTTACTGTGAAGCATCATTTTTTATTCTACGTTTGCACTTTGCTTCGTATACACTGAGCAGTCCCCTCGTCTCAGCATCCAGCTGGCCGCCGTCGCCCCCAGCAAGAACCTTTCCGATAAAATCCATTGCCTCCTGGTAGCGGCGGAAGAAGTAGAGCTCATCGAGGGCGTGGATGATTTCCTGGAAATGCGGCTTGGTGGCATCGGGGGGCAGCGGCAGAGTGATGGACTTGTATATCTGCGAATATTCATGTGAGTGACTACGCGGGAAAGCTGAAGATGAAGGGGGCTGTCAAGCTCACGTCGCCGTTTTCGACTTTGGCGTGGTAGTTCTGCTTCACGGCCTGGAATTGCTCCTCTGACTGGCCGGTCCTGCGGGCGGCCTTCTCATCGAGATCAACCTCATCATCGGAAATTTCAATGTTGAAAAGGCCGTTGCCGTCGTCGTCATCCATTGTTGGGCGAGCGAGAGGTTCTACCCGGTGTTTGATGATGATGATGGGATGTGGTGCAGTGAAGTCACTTGAGTGGATGAGAAAATGCTCAAAGTGAAGGTGGGGGTGTTCAAAAGTAAAGTACATCTCAAGGCTAAGACTCGCCAATGCAGCGCTACAGGATTCCCCAGAATGCAATTGAGATTCTACAACACGTTTTGCCGTTTCATCTTATTTGAAAAAATTACAAGCAACAGAAGGAGTTGTAGCAGAACTTATGATAATGGTTCGCTTGGTTGTGTTGATTTTGCTGTCTGAGACTTGACGACATGTAACAGCTGATGAAAGAAAAGGGGCCCAAAGCCAGGTTCTCAATATAAAGATCATTGTTGTCATCTAACGTTTGTGTTTTCGGTTCCGTACAAGCACTACGATAAAAAGATTTTCATGTAGATCTATTGTTTTTTTTAATGTTTATATTCAATCAAAATTCTTTCCGCATTCTCTTTTCTAAAGAACAATGCTTTAAATATGGCAGGAAAAACTTAAGAAAGAAGCAGAAAAACAACAGGAAAATAATCGAAATCGTGAATACCGCTATAAGCGTAATTTGCATCACGCTGCCGTTTCTGGTCTTGTACATCTCTAATCTTGTCGCTATATGTGAGGACAAGACCCAATTCTATTATTGCTCCAGAACACCTGAATCCAGGAGCCATCTTACGGTCCCTGTTTTTTTCCCGCCCGCTATCAGGACGCAGTGCCTGGTCCTACGTCACAGCCGACCAGGGATCAACAGGGTCCCTTGCCAGTCACGGCTCCCGCCGCCCTGTAACACGACGTTGTGCTCCTGGGAGTCACAGATCCCTGAAGCTTTGGCTCAAGTTATTCGACAACTACCGGAGGATGGCTGCAGGGTTTGGCACAGATATGCAGGCACTGCGCCCTCTTCCCCCGATTTTTTGCCCAGGCGCGATGAGGATCATTCGTGGGATGTTTCTGTGTGATTTCTGTAGAGACAAGGGTGGCCACTTGAATGGAGATGCGCCGAGAAGCCGCTTGGGCCAGAAATGACGGCGCGCACCAAAGGGACCCCCGATGGTACCGCACGGGCTCCAGCTTATAAGTCTAGCGCAGGGGACGTCTCGCGAATCACTCGGGAGCTCCTGAGCTTCGTTTCACAAGTCGATCAACTAAACCTAGCGTCGACATGATAAACACATCTGTCCTTTGATTCACTTTATCCAAGAGTTGAGCCACCTAAAAAACGACCATACGGGCAGAAGAAGCAACATAGCCATGGCTGCCAGTGATACGGCTGCGGCGCCTGAGTCGACCACGAAACCAGCGGTCGACGTCATCGCGGAGCCCCATCACGAGGACCTCACAGCGGAGGCCTCGACCAAGACGCATCAGAATGGCAGCGTTCAGCAGCCGCCCACCAAGCCTACCTTGAAGACGGATAATGGAGCGAAGACTGTCGCATCCAAGGGTGGGCAGGCTCCGGAGTCGCTACACATCGACGACTCCAAGCCTGAGGACTTTGAGGGCGAGCTAGCCACCAACGACGAGCTGCCCTCCCCAGCTCTGATCAAGCAGATCGAAAATTACATCGTGCTCGACAAGGACGGCAGATCCCACACCTTCAAAAGCCTCTACAGCGGCCGCAATGCCTCTCGCCGCGTTCTCGTCATCTTCATCCGCCATTTCTTCTGTGGGGTAAGCCATGCCACCATGCGTGTCACAAAAGAACAAATGACTAACCTCCTTTGCCACTGTACAGAACTGCCAGGACTATCTACGAACGCTGTGCGAGTCCATTTCCCCCGAGAGCCTCCTTCAGCTTCCCATCAGCACCTTCATCACAGTCGTTGGGTGCGGTGACCCCGGCCTGATCGACATGTATACAGAAGCAACGGGCTGCTCGTTCCCCATCTACACGGATCCCACGCGGTCGCTGTTCCAGGCCCTCGGCATGGTCAAGACGTGGACGCCGGGCCCCAAGCCTGCGTACTCGAAGAGAGGCCTGGCAAAGGGCACTCTGAACAGCATCAGCCAGGCGCTGCGCAACGCCACCGGCGGGCTGCTCCTCAAGTCGGGCAACTTCGCGCAGGTCGGCGGCGAGTTTCTCTTCGAGCCGCTGCAGCTGCAGACGCCAATCTCGACGCCGCAAGATGAGCGGTCGAGGCAGCTAGGCCAGCCCAACGGAGAGAAAGGCGGCCTTGTGGCACAGCCGGACGGCGACGACGACGAACGGCCAGTCGAGGAGAAGAGAGTGACGTGGTGCCACCGCATGCGCACGACGCGGGACCACGTTGAGATCCCGGAGATGATGGAGATGCTGGGACTTGGCGGCCACGGACGGCCGAGCACGGACGAGAAGCGCTGGGAGAGGGCGGTGCGGGAGAGGAAAGGCACCGGGCTGAGCATGGCCAGCCAGATGAGCCAGCTGAGCCACCAGCACGCAGAATCCACTGCTTAGATCTGCGCGTCGGTGAGAGAGACAGGAGCAACGAAAGTGAAGCAAAGTCAACGTCAACGAAGAAGCCGGCAGGTGGGCTTTTGGATTATTGAAATTGCCACTGTGTCAGATATACCCTTATTTTCATTTGTTTATCACACCTCAGCCTTCTTTCACGAAGACTACCTACTCTGAAACGCATGCGCTTAGATTAGTTTGAAAAGACGCCAAGGCAGGTCCTTGAAGCAAAGCTATTGGAGCATGTCCTACTCGTGAACCCAACTCCCATCCTCCCTACTCTGAATCACCTCGTCCACCTTTAGCCGGTGGTCCACAATCTCCTGCCCGTTGACGAGGTCGTTCTGCACGGCCCGCCGATCGCCGTCCTCGAGGTCCTTGGCGATGCCGGCCCGGACGTGGCGCTCCCGGAGGCGCTTGCGGGCCACCTCGAAGTCGACCTCGACGAACCACAGCTCGTCAAGCAGCGCGGCGGCGTCCCGCCACACGTCCCGGTCAAGGGCGACGTAGTTGCCCTCGAGCACGACCACGCGGTGCGTCGGCAGCACGCGGATGTCGTCCTCGCGCGGGTCCTTGACGGCGTGGTCAAAGGAGGGCGCGAGGATGGGCTGCCCGCCGGCCGGGTCGTCGTGCCGCAGGGCCTGCACGAGCGCGAGGAACTTGGGTGCGTCGAAGGTGAAGGCGGCGCCGCGGCGGGCGTGGGCGGTGGTGGGGTCGGGCATGGCGGAGAGGGCGGCGCGGGTGAGGTGGAAGCCGTCCATGGGGACGTAGGTGGCCGGCGGGGGCAGTGATGGCTTCACCTGCAGGGCATGTCTGTTGAGCTCCTCGGTGATGATCTGTGAGAGCGTCGTCTTGCCTAGGCTTGGTTAGCGGGCGGAAGTAGATGCTCAGCATGCTGTAAACTATACCTGAACCCGGAATGCCAGCGATTCCAATGACTATACTGCTTCATCAGCTTCGTGTCTAAATCTTGGGAGAATTGTGCAGCTTCAGAGCCGGAGGATTTCATATGAAGTGCATCGCTGGACGAAAACATACGCAAACGCTTGTCCTGCGGCGTCTCCTCGTATTTCTTCCACGCCTTTTCTACCAGCCGCTTGACCTGGTTTTCCATTTTGAGGGAGTGACTGGGAGGTATTCAGCGTCGATTTGACACAATTGAAAATATGCCAACACGATATCGCTGGAGATGGAGGAACGAGCCTCGTTGAACTGGAAAGGCTTGAGAGATACCCCACGTTACTCCCCACTACATGGAGCTCGTGATGTTACAACAGAGGACCAGCTTAGTGTTAGAAATGTCTAATTTCGAGGTCAGATCCTCAAGTATCGTTAAGCTTATGATTTCAGTAATTATGGAACTGCAGACTTCATGCTCTATCAATACTATGTACATGTAATCGCAGAGGTGTAACATTTCTGGGTGTTGTTTCGATGTCTTCAATTCCCATCTAGGCTGTGATGTCATGGCACTGAATCGGAGGTGCACATGTATAGTCTTGTAGGTAAGAAACGAGGACTTCAAGTCAACGTTCAGCTTTGGCTGCCAATATCTTCATATGTGATGCTAAAATACGAAGTCATCTGCTCATTCCTACATTTCGCCTTTGTGTCAAGGATCGTACATAAGACACTCAATCAAATGTTGTAGCGTGCTTTACGTGAGTACATAATGCACACGGGTAGCCCTCCCACCAAGCCCTGTAGCTGTGCCCCCTCTTGGGCTCTAAAGATTGGTGGCGTCGTGCCGATTATTTTTGTCCGGTTTTATCTACCTTAGGCGGGGTGAAGTTCCTGAGGCTAAACTCCACCAAAATTTGTGTCCCGTCAATCCCCCACGACGACATTCGAAGCCGCCAAGATGGCTGCTCAAGCGACGACTGAAGCTCTGAAAGAGCTCAAGGGTACGGGGCCAAATTCCCACGATGCCGCATTCGGCACCTGAGAACCATGCTCACTCACGCGACGCAGTGTCCGAGCCTGCAAAGGGCGCCGACAAGACGGACAAGCCGGCCGCCAACGGCGCCGAGGACGACGACGATTCCGAGGACGAGGCCGAGGAGAATGCCGCGGCCAACGGAGCCACCGGCGCCGCCAAGAAGAAGAAGAAGAGAAAGCCCAAGAAGAAGAAGAAGACCCCGACCAGCCAGACCGAGCCGCCCTCCGTCCTGGTGAGCCAGCTGTTCCCCAACAAGAGCTACCCCCACGGCGAGGAGGTCGAATACAAGGACGAGAACAACTACCGCACCACCAACGAGGAGAAGCGCCACCTTGACAACCTCAACAGCGACTTCCTCGCCGACTACCGCGAGGCCGCCGAAATCCACCGCCAGGTCCGACAGTACGCCCAGAAGAGCATCAAGCCCGGCCAGACCCTGACCGAGATCGCCGAGGGCATCGAGAATGGCGTGCGGGCTTTGACGGGCCACGCGGGCGTCGCAGAGGGCGACGCGTACCTCGCCGGCATGGGCTTCCCCTGCGGCCTGAGCTTGAACCACTGCGCGGCGCACTACACGCCCAACGCGGGCAACAAGATGATCCTGCAGCAGGAGGACGTGATGAAGGTGGACTTTGGCGTGCACGTCAACGGGCGCATCGTCGACTCGGCCTTCACCATGGCCTTTGAGCCCAAGTACGACAACCTGCTGGCGGCCGTCAAGGCGGCCACCAACGCGGGCATCAAGGAGGCGGGCATCGACGCGCGGGTGGGCGAGATCGGCGGCGTCATCCAGGAGGTCATGGAGAGCTACGAGGTGGAGATTGACGGCACGACGTACCCGGTCAAGAGCATACGCAACCTGACGGGCCACAACATCCTGCCGTACAGCATCCACGGCACCAAGGCGGTGCCCATCGTCAAGAGCAACGACCAGACCAAGATGGAGGAGGGCGACGTCTTCGCCATCGAGACGTTCGGCAGCACGGGCAACGGCTACGTGCGCGACGACATGGAGGTGTCGCACTACGCCAAGAACAAGGACGTCCAGCACGTCGACCTGCGCCTGAGCTCCGCCAAGTCCCTGCTCAGCGTCATCAACAAGAACTTTGGCACGCTGCCCTTCTGCCGGCGTTATCTGGACCGCCTAGGACAGGACAAGTATCTGCTTGGAGTATGCTTTGCC
>PXOD01001080.1:0-32847 GCA_003012165.1 Paramyrothecium roridum | reverse complement strand
TTATATAAGCTATATGGGGCCCCATATTGACTAAAAACATGGGGCCCTATATATGTAGACTTCGCCCCTATTGCGCCTTTCGTGACCAATCAACCTGTTTATACACTTTAATATAGCCATTTGCGACCCCCCTGTATATTCTTATAGCCCCTAGTCCATCGCGCCGTCCTGGATATTGCTGCTTTGCATCCCCCTTTCTGCTACTTGCGATGTTGAGGCAGTGTTTATTACTGACACAGCCATGTCCTAGCATGCCGGGTTGCTGCATTTATTTCCTCCAATATTTAACATTTGTCCCCTGAGCCGCTCTTACAAAGGCACGACTCTTCGTTTACGGCGGACGTTGTCTAGGCTCTCAAAACGGGCCTACACGGCTCCCTTATCCTACACTTGGCCATAGCTACATTATGGACAGGACATGGAAACCGCTTCCCTTGCCGGATGCCTCTCTTGCCGTTAAAGTCCTTGGCGCCGAGTTCGACAACACCGCAAAGGGCTCGGTTGCTCATCTCGTTGCTGGCACTGTCTTATCCATAATTCTCTTCGCTGCCAGTATCCTTGGGGTGGCAGGTCAATCAACCAGTACCCGTGCAGGAGTACCATGGCTGCGAGCAGCTGTGTTTCTATACGTGGTGTAAGCTGCGTCCAGTATTCCAAATCGCTGAGGGACGTCATTCTAACCCACATGATCATAGTTGGAACATATTCGCACTAACCGTCGCTAGTTGGTCGAGAGGTCTGGAAGACCCAAGCGAAGAAGACAAATGGAAATTACTCAAGCGTCTTGCAGCTTTCGAAGCCCTCGTTGCAATCCAGGCTTTTGCCACCTTGGTCATGGCGCAGATCACGTTTGGACTTGGTTTGCGCCATGCCGCTCGTGAAGGCGGCGGCTCTAAGGGCCGACCTTCCTCCCTACTGAGCTTCATCTTTTACACCTTGGCCTCAATCTTGAACATTGCCGTTTTTGTTGTCCACTTACTCAGAGCTGCCGATGGCATAGACATACTGCGGAGGAGGACCTGGGTGGAACTAAGCTCTAATCATCACAAAGCCTTAGCTATCAACTTCACTGTTGCTTTATTCTTTTGCATATCCGACTTATTTGTGTTCACCTACACGGCCGGTACTCGCAAGCCCACCCAACGCTCTGTGAGTCTCATCACTTTCTCTTGCCTTGCGCAAAGGCTAACATATTCATTATGCAGATGTATCGTCTGCTTATCGCAGCCGCAGCTGTGTCTTTAGTTCGCTCTATTTACGCTGTTACCATAGCCGGTATACTCAATTTACGCAAGCTAGAAGAAACCCGTCACAGCTATTATAAGGGCTACGGATATGATGAAGTGCCCAGCTTCCTAAAGAGCATTAATGTGTTGACGCCGATTTTCTTGATCATTGTACCTTTATTAGGCGTTGCTATCATTTTAGTTGCTATCAGAAAGGCCAATAAGAGCGAGAGCTGCTCCGAGACTACGACAGAGTCAGGATCATGTCGTGATATTGAGACTTCTGGACGTTAGAGACAGGCAACAGTGCCCGAAAAGGAGACCTAAATACATTTAATATACAATCAACTCATGTATAAGCATCACATCGTAGATTCCAATCGCTTGTAAACTGGTGCATGTTAGAGAACAGGTTCACGCTCGTTTGTTCATTTCATTGTCCACGCTCCATCCTTGCCCATAATATCATCTAATCAAAATGACTTTGAAATATTTCATCACGGCTATTTTGTCGCGTCGCTTACACATGGAGGATTTTGGCGGCAGCACATCAGTATTCGCTTCGTTGCCGCCTGTGCGAGCCTGCCTTTCCCGACTCGACCCTTCGTAAGGCCATCATAAGCCATGCCCAGGCAGCGTACTGCCCGCGAGCTCTCCACCTTCCAGAAAGTGAGATTGGCTGCGTACGACTAGACATGGGTGTTGCCCAAATATTGAATAATATCCACAATTGAACGTATTCATCTGAAACGAGGTGTGACGTGACCGGCGGTCTTCCATGATCAAGAAGTACAGGCACCTGCCTGACCAGCTCATCACTTTCACATTTCCCAGCCGCCCATATCCTACGGCGTTGCAGATAGAGAAAACGACTGATCAGAACGCGAGGAGCTGCGCCACGCCCTCCTGGCTTGCTGCGCCTGCATGCATGCACAAGCAATTTCGATATCCAATCTCATTGGCGTTCCCAGGCTGTTAGTAATGAAATGATTGGACATGCAAATTCGCCCTTCACCAAGGGGGGGTTGCTTACCTGAAAACGCTCAGCGTAACCAGGCCCCTCCCACTTATTCAGGCAGCCAGTGCCTGAGTAGCAACTCCACAGCCTTCTCAGCCGTCTGTGACGCACGAACTACCATGCGGCTTTCTCAATTTACAGCGAGAATCCTCTCCCGAATCAGCACAGTTCCACCAACGCATGTCCTGTGCGACTGGTGAGATCAGGAACAAGACACTCAATGAATTTTTCTGACGAAAAGCGGCTGCCTACCACAAGCGGCAACAATGGCCCTGAGAGTTTGGAGTCTCCAGCCATCCCAGAGCACACCATTATCGGGGGCTACCAAATTGGACGGAGAATACGTGAAGCAAATCATGCCACCGTATACGCCGTAAATCTTGTATCACAAACACCTGGTGCCGGTCTTGACGCCTACGAGGCACGCATCTTCAATCTTGAGGGCTTATCACCCTCATATGAGCGCTACCGTCGCCGTGCTATGAAAAGACTTTCAGCGCGAAGCATTTTTTCCGTGAAGTGGGGGAATCACTCCATCGTTGTGTACAAGACAGATACTGCTCTTCCCGCCTCAGAGACACTTAAAAACCGACTCAAGATGGGACATGGAGAGGCACCGCTCGCAAAATCCGAGGTTGCACGAACGTCTAGCAAGCCGCTCAAAAACAACAGAACAAGATCGATTTCGAGGCAGGAGTCTCAGAGATTTAGACAAAGAGACCGACGCCGTGCCAACAGACAATGCAAAGGATGCTTTGACACTCCAAGACGAAGTTTGCCACTTCAAAGGAGCGAGCCAATACACCCAAATCAAGACCTATTCCAGATACAAGAACGCGACTTCGTCGTGTTTACCATTCTACGCGTGGCACAAGACGAACCTTGGAAAAAGGTTTCCCCATATGCAGTCCCAGACGGGACCAAATTGGCGATACAAGAGTGTTGTAAACCCAAGACTCTGAGTGACTACTTGGTAGATGGATACGACGAGTCGTACCTACAAGAACTCATTGACCTCAAAAGGCGCGAAGTGGTCTCGCTGAAACGAAAAAACAACAAGTACAAGCCTCTTAAATCGCTTTGGCACCAAGCCTTGAATGAAATTTTTCAGCAAACAACCCGTATCCCAGCGAAATCCCCTGAATGGTACAAGATGCAACAAGAGGTCATTGGCCCATCACAAGCCAAGTTCCGCGTTCTCCAAGTAGCGTTGAAGGCTTTGCCCGGAATCATTGAGAGAGCAGAGGATATAATACACGCCCTGCAGGAGATCCTGACCAGAAAGGAACAGGAACGGGTGGAGAGAGAGCAGCAGGAAACTTTGACACAAACTCGAACACTTGCATTGGCGCAGATCCGCAAGTATCGCACTTTTTTGCCTCTGGTTGTTCCAGGGTCAGAAGACTTTGCAAAGGTGGAAGCAGACCTCAAGAAAGCTGAGGATGACTTGTCCAAGCTAGATTTAGATTGAGCTGGAGGATTTGGGCTTCAAAGCCGACACTTACACCGATACTCGCTTCCTCAAATTTCCAATGTACCCATTCCCTTATCACTTCTTTGCTGTGGCTCAAGGCTTCTCCTCGGCACTGGAGCCAGCCGCAGCGGCCATGCTCTCTTGATATTGTATCTGGTCTCCAGGCGTCAAGACAACACTGGCAAGCTTTCCGTCATCTCTGCATGCAACATGACTCCAGGGACCCTCGCGTCCGGCTTCGAGCATCCATCTGAACATCTGATGCTTCGTTGCTTGGTGCGTGCGTTGTTCCGTTGGAACGCCTTGGGTATGAATCAGCAGCAGAATCGAGAGGGTTCAACATGAACCTAAGTCGGGGAGCGTACTTGCACCTGATTTCTTGTCTGTGGTGTTGTTCATCCTGAATATATTGGTAATTGAAGACTGAGAAGAACTTGGAGTGACTTGGTTGAAATTCAAAGATCAACATTTGATCCAGATAAGACTATAGGTGAACTGCAGATGGATTATTTTGAATCAACGACAGACCGCAATTACTCACAACTCGCAACTTGTCTTATATAAGTGATGTTTATCGTACACCGACACGGAGGTAGGGACGTTCGCCAATACCTGGCGAATGTTGGCATTTCGCCCAAGACAATGCGACATTTCGACAAATGCAGAATGTCAATTAGGGCCCTTTTTTTCGTTGGCCGACTCGGAAGGTCAATATGCCATGGAGGTGCCGCGTTGCGACATTCCCTGCTTATCTCAAGGGCCCTTTCTCTCAATGGACGATGCTTGCTGGCGCTAGTGTGTATCTTGACTCCCTATTTCACCATACCTCTTGATACATGGTCGGAAGAAACATGCTGATGTCAATGCGCATGAAATAAGTGCTCGCCATGCTCCGTATAGTTTTGCCAAGGATAGAGGGCCCTTTTTGCGATTGGCCAATACGGTGTGGAGTCATCGACAGCCGCTCCTTGCAAATTCACGAAGTGCAGAGCGAAGCCGCCGGAAGGGGCTTGGTGAGCTTTCTGTGCAGCCTGATTCTGCAAGTCTGCATGTGTCTGCAGAAGACGTATCATTGCCGGGGAGCCTGACATGGATGGGTCCTCCGCGCTTGGACGGCATATCAGACCAATGAGAAAATGTGCCCTGGAGAAGGTTGAGGCTGGCGAATCAGGAAATTCGCCCTCCGCGTGGGCGTAGACTCGCTTTGTGGCTCAGCTCACCAGGCGTTACCCTCGGCTGAGCCACGGTTTTGGGCCCTCTGTGTGATGGGATACATCATACATAGTGGCCGCCTGCCCAGGCTGCGTCTGCCTCCTCCAAATCCTCCTCCTCGACTCTTGTAGTCGTGAGTTGGCTGCGATCGCTCCGCTCCACAGAGCAGCGCGGTTGCTCGCTAAATTGCGAAGGCGGTAACGCGTTGAGGTAAGCCTTGCTTCCATTTCTTTTCTTCTCATCGCACTGAACTCGATCAATGAATGACAAGGTCTGCATTTAGATACCGGAGTTGAGCATTTCGACGACATTTTTCCTTTTCGTGCGAGCCCGCACAACACACTACTTTCGCCTCGAAGACTGCTGAAGCGCCGGTGACCCCGGCGCTCTCAGCATTCGAAGCGACAGCAATGATCACCACCTAGAGCTAAGCGGTTGTGCCGACCGCGACGTCTTGTGGCATCTTGTTGACGTTCCATTTCGCGATAGGGTCTTTTCCGAGATACAAGACAGGACTGCCATTCATGGCGGCATTTTGAGCGATTCTTCGCCAGAGGCCGCTGAAAGCGCGCTCACGTCCGATTCCGGAGCAGACTTCGATCCGCCGCAACCCTCGTTATCTCCTACCTCGTCTTCTTCTTGCATTGGAAAGCCATTATCTCTGCCCCCGACCGACCTTCCCAGTCCCGCAACGACGAATGCGCGCAATATTACATTCCACGAGGCCTTGCCCTCTACAGGAGGCAATAGCCCTTGTGCATTGTCGCAAACATCCACGTCTGACTCGCCATCAACACTGTGCAACTCTACAAGCCCAAGCCGGCCTTCGTCGCAATCGCTGCCAAGCTACTCTTGCAAGCTGTGCGAGGGCTTGTTGTTCCACAAGGTCGAAGCTTTTGTGTAAGAGTGATTACTCTCCGCTTCCACGCCACGGCTAATCATGTGTTTTTTCTCTTTTCTGTGTAGCGATCACATCATGAAACAGCACAGTCTGGTGAACTTGAGTCATTCACGTCCGTACTCTTGCTTTTGCAGTCGAAATGCTCGGTTCAAACGTGTCAAAGATCTCGAACGCCATCTCAAAGAGACGCGTGAGCATTGCGTGCAGTTCTACGCATGTCGTTGCGGCAGGACCTTTTATAGAAGGGACAAGTTCCAATCTCACGTCGGCGGCAACTGCATTGGCAACTTGCCGTATGAGTGCGAATGTGGACCAGTCGCAAGCAATATACTCGGTCACCTGAAATTATGTGGCAAAAAGAAAAGAGGTCGACCACCCAAGAAGAAGGAAGATACCGTGCCGACCCAAAAACCTGGCCTCGGATAGACTTCATGAGAAGTTATGTCAATTCAACAAGAGACCGTTTTAGAGTCGCCGAGGTATGAGACAGGAAAGGACGTGTGTTGTGTTTAGCATCGGTCGGCCCCTCAATCAATGTTTGCGTCCATGGCAAGGATGCTAGGATCAGCTTGATTGAGAACGGCTGCTCACTGTGTGCTGGGTCTTCATTTCGAAAGGGACTAGATGAGTTCCCCTGATGGCGAAGTTGACACACCCTTGTGATTCGTCGGATGATCATCCCACGTTGGTAACTTGGACCCAGCTACTTCGCCGGATTTGTCTTTGGCAGCGATCAAACCGTAGTAAGCCCAAAGAACTAACTGTGGCTAACGCCCAGGCAAGGACCCGCCAGTTACCAGCCATTGACAAAGCCTCAAATTGCCCGAGGCATTTCTGCCAAGTTCTTAAGGTTAGAAAACAAAAACAAATACCATCTACTGCGCATTGACAGTGGAAATTCAGCGCCGATGGCATTTCTATGGCATTGTGAAGAACAGGGAAAATGTGATTCGGATAAACTAACGTCATTCCACGACCAACACGTGGATATATCGACACTATATGCCAGTGCTATTTCTGTGGCATCATGAAGAAAAATGAAAATGGGGTTTGGATAAATTAAGGTAGTTGCACTACCAAGACGCGGATATGTCAGTGCTGTAGAGACCTTACGATTTCAAGGGAGGTCCTGGCACGGGGTTTTGTCTGCATCGGCTATCGGACATTTTTCCTTAGGTTGGCCTGCTTTACGGGTCGCCAAGTCTGCACTTGCTTTTGATTTCATTTTAGTAGGACCCAATAGAACTTGGCAGTGTACATGTTGACGGATAAGATCCAAATAATTCAGGCGTCCCATGTAGGCCTCAACTTCCTTTTCCTTTCAACTTCGCCTACATCTGCAATTACCAGTCGTTGGGAGCCAGAAATACATAGTCCTGACGGCGAAATAAATTTCCGTATTATTACGGCTTATTGGTGAATTCTTTCTCTAATCTATGGCCTGCTAAGTGCCAAGAATTACAAGAAGGACTAGAAGTTGTTGGCAGGTTGCAAATATACGATCATTTCTAGGAAATAGATCTCATATATCAAGTTCATCCGCTCTAACATTAAGAGTTCCGACTGAGGCACCGTGACTTTCACTCTTGTTCAGTGGCAAATTCTGGATCGAAGAGTCAAGCTTTACCTTAGACAATAATAAGTCATAGTATCAGCAAACAAAAAACTGCAACGGCGATCAAACCGCAGTCGACAAACAGAAGAGCCCTTGGAATCCTAGTGAATAAGTAACTCGTGCATATGCAGCGATCTGCAGAGTTTGTGTAGACTTACCAGTTCCCTCGGCAAGTGGCTATTGGAGAATCCAGCATCAGAAGAGCAGCCAACCACGGTTGGCTATCATTGGCCAGCAAAGGTAGATACAATGATCACCCTCCATGAAAAGGTATAGGGGATCGAGATGGAACACCATACCTCGAAGAGTGTATCAAGAGTTATAAAGGACAGGCACGGCTAAGCCACCAACTAATACAGTAGTCTGCAATTGTGACTAGCGCGGATGGAGTATAGCTCATCTCGTGCTTGATCTTTACGACAAAACACTAGCAGAATGTTTCAATTTAAGACGAGCCTATTTGCACAGTTCCAGGTCTCCGATCACCGGCAAGGCGCCAACCTGTCGGTAGGTCGGGGCGCCAGATGAAATCCTTGAAACGGCAACCATGCTGGCAAGGGCAAACCCACGAGGCCTAAGGCCCCAGCTCCCGTACACTCTAGAGCAGGATGCTATGGTATGCAATCATGGAATACCCCAATGTTCGTGCTGTGACTTCTGATGATATACTGTGTTGACCCATGACTCATTAATTCCATTCGTTCACAGTGGTCCGATCATGTCTTGTCAGTTTCATTCAGCCGAGGAACTCCGGTGCACATAAATTGGACCCACAGACTAGACTGACTTAAAAAAACGGGGATTTTTTAAGGAACGGGGAAACAACCATCAGATCGGACATTCCAAAGTGACGCCTAGGAAAACTCCGGGTGGGGTAGGCTTGCATCGGACAAGTCTCTGCCGGCCATTTCCAACATTCACCGGGCATACCAGCTCTTAGAGGCATGTGTTGCATCGGACCGGGGTAATACGGAAAGGCTGCTGTATGAGATCAGATGTCAACGACATGAGGAGAAGAGAGCAGGCAAGAAGGAAGAATCAGAAACACGTATATAGACGGGCCTCGAGGACCCTTGATCCTCTCGAAGCATTCTCAACCTCAAATCACGACACTGAGTGACAGCCATCTTTTGGAAAGACGTATATAAGCCTTCTCTCCTTTACGCTGAAACATACTGCCAGATCCGACCTCCCTCTCGCAGATTGATAACAACAATGACGGCTCAGCCTCGCCTCAAACTCGCCCTGATTGGCCTCGGCCGCCTTGGCGTCATCCGTGCGAAGATTCTCGCCTTCCAACAGCCTCGTGTAGAGCTTGTCGCCGTCTGCGATACCAAGCCCGGTTGCGATGAATGGGCGGCGGCCAACCTCCCCCGCTCGGTCAAGTTCTACGCCGACCCCATCGAATGCATGAAGAACAGCGGCGCCGTGGCCGTTCAGATCTCTACAGCCACCGCCACGCATGCACCCCTCATCTGCCAGGCTCTCGACTTGGGTTTGGTAAGGCTAGCCTCAAGAGCAATGCTATACGCCATAAAGGCAAGCTGACAATCGTGCTAGCACGTTATGTGCGAGAAGCCCATCTCGGTAGACGTCGCCACCTCTGAGGATGTCATCGCCAAAGTGGCCTCCAAGCCTCACCTCAAGTTTCTGCTTCCATTCTCTCGGCGGTGTAGGAGATCTGACTACTACGTCGTTGGTCCCGGCTGACATGTGCCAGATGATGACTCGTACCGCGCAGCCAAGGAGTTGGTTGACAACGGTTCGCTCGGCGAGATCCACGCTGTTGAAACTTCCTGCATTGACCAGCAGGATCCCACGGGTACGCCATCTAGCCAAGCATCCGTACAGTTTTCCTGTTTTGCTTACTAGCTGGACTAGGCTTCTTCGTCACCTTCTCAGCACAGTCTGGAGGCATCTTTGTCGACATGGGTGTTCACGATGTCAGTCCTTTGTTTCTATCTCAAAGTCCCCCGCTTTTGAAGCCGGGCTACTGACCATATCGATAGATTGATGTCGGTCGTTATTTCCTTAATGTCAAGGAGGGCCTGACCAACCCCAAGAAGCAGGTCAACAGAGTCATCGCCATGGGTCAGCAGGCTGTCTATGGAGACTTGGCCAAGTATGGCGACTGCGATAATGGCTGGGGTATGGTAGAATTCGCCAACGGCAAGATTCTTACTACCCACCTGGGCCGCACCTTAACCAACGGCTTCGAGGGTCAGACACGCGTGTGCGGCACGAAAGGCCACTCGGTTATTTGCGGGAACTCGACCATAAATCGGGTTGAGATCCGCGACCAGTATGGCGTCCGCACCGCCACCACCCCCGATGCCTTCGCCCTCTATGACAGGACCTTCCTCAACGATATTGCCGAGTTCGCTGACGCGGTCCTTGACAACAAGCCCCTGAGCTGCACCCCTGAGGACGCCTATGAGGCTGGCAAGATCACGGCGGCTCTACAGTACTCATTCCGCAAAGGCGTCCCTGTCTACTTTGACGACGAGGGCCGCCCCATCCTCGATGATGTGAAGGTCAATGGCAAATGAGCAAAGACTAAGGCAGAACTTTGGTCACTATAGGAAACATAGACATACATATCATGAATTATTGTTTACTCAGATACTAAAAAGGTGTAATTGTGTTTTTATCTTTTCTCTCCCAATTACAGGCAAATTAGGATCGTTGCTACGTCTTGAATCAGGTGACAGTAGCGTCTATTGCAGCATCTTCCCACCAGGCGGGCCAGTTGTTCGCAAAAGGCTTAATGATTTTTCGTGGGTTAGATGACTGATCCATGGAAAGTGGGAGGAGGGTTGGAGGGAATGACTTACGTTTGGCTGAGTCTGTGACATCTCCGGGACGTCTTGGAGGATTATGGGATCCCAGAAATCGTGCAGCTAGAGCAGGAGGAAGTGGTTAATTGCCAGCTATGAGAGATCGAATGGAATGGGGACTCAGGATCTCATCTTACAATGTCATCGGTAGAATCCGAGGTGCTGATGGGAAGTAAAGTCGTAGGCATTGTTATACCCGACTCATTTGACGGCGAACCTTGCATTTCTGCATTTTGACGACCTGTCGTGGTGAGTCGGACCGTCCTGGTGGTTGTGCGTTTCTGATCTGTTGCCAGCTGGATGAGCCTTGTCCTCCAGCCAACCAGCTCTAAGTCTTCACGGTCCTCTCCTGCGTCGCAGTCTGCCTGCTGGTCTGAGCCGACCAACGAATCAGACCTCAAGGCCGCTGACGCCGAAGCAATCTTTGCCATCGCTCGTGCGCGCAGCTTCTGAAGCCATTGGAGATTGCGCTGGTACCGGGGAGTTCCGGCGCCGTGTTGAATCAACGACGTGAACAAGGCGATGGAGGCATCGATTTTTGCAATGACGATTGTGCCCATGCCGTTGCCTGGATCGCGCAGCACGAGTGTTCCCAGGCACAATGCCGAGTTAAACACATGAAACTAGACGAAACCCATCAATTGTGAGAAATGCACAGGCGTCCGCGTATGTAGGGGCTATTATTACCCAGAAATTCCATTGCCGAATGCTGACGGCGGGAAAGCGGTTATGGATGTCGGCCACAATGGCAATGATTATCTATCGTCGTCAGATCGAAGTCGGACGCGATTTGATTTTGGCAGACAAGGGCGTACATACAGCACACCGTTCTATTACAGTGAAGAGTGAGTGGGCATATACCGATTTGCCTTCGAGTTTGACGTCATCATAGAGAGCTTTCGCGTAATAAGGTCGGTGGAGGTTGATGATGGTCTCGCAGGTGTTCAGCGCAAGGTTCATTTGCTAAATCCCATCTTAGCTTCCAGCTACGGATGGAGTCACAGGACAACAGACTTGAAATGAAATGGTCATGGATCTCCGAGAAGGCTCCGGAGATGCCTCGATGGCCGCTTCTAGCCGAGGGTATCGTGATGGCATGGATAAGAGGGCCGCTCGAGAACGGAGGTTGTAGGGGATGTTACGTTCAAACTCGCATCTGGAAGATGTCAGCACAAAAACACGCCAATGGTGCATCCGGCCAATGCGTACAATCTTTGGTCCAACTCGGTGACATCAGCGTACGCCGGCTTCCGAACCTTCATGGCCATGTTCAGAATTCTGCAATATCGTATCAGCCAAAAATTAAACCCACCGCCACTCTCTGGAGGGGATGCACACTCGTATGAAAGCTGGGAGAGCTCAAATCGAAGCCTGTAGTAGCTCTTCCCTCCATCAGGACTCAGCGGCTCGGTGGGAAAAGCAGTATCGCAATGTTCAGGGTTGATCATGCATCTGCCGAAGCTTTAGCTGTGTTACTGCGTCACAAAGCAATAATGTCCATACGGCCTTGAGAAGCATTGTGCCTGGAAAGTGTCTGCCGAGGTGCACTCCCAGAAGACCTTTCGTCGTTCCTCGACGACATCCTGCGGAAGATTCCAGCGCGCACCATCCCGATGCATGCCCATCTACGCCAACTCTTGTTAGCCGGGCGCATTACCTACGCTGTTTCTTATCAGCTTACCGCTTGCAGTAGACGTATGACAAGGCCCCAAAGCGGCCAGGCACTATCGCCACGCCGACCTGCATCAGATTGCCTACATGTTTGTCAATAGAGCCAGAAGGGTGGCAGTTCAGGTCCACGCACAGATGAATATGCGCCATGAGGTGCTGACGAAGAATATTAGTAATAAATTACCAACAGGCCCATCAAGCTTCGCTCACCAGGGTCTGTAGTCCAGGAACTGTGTGGTTCAGTAGAAAGTCGCCCTTGACCAAGGCTCGCTCAGCCAGGTGCAGAAATTCTTCGGCCGAGGAATCGTAACTAGCCATCTCAATGTTGTACATGGTACCCTGAGCCAGAATGACGAACACAAGCGCAAGTTCCTGAGGGTTCACGAGGGGGGCGGGTGCTTCGCCACCGGTAAGCGCGTAGACACGGTCAAAGATCTTTTGAAATGACGTCCTCGGAGCAACATCGTGGCTATTAAGATTCCTTGTTAGACATAGGCTTCTTTGACAAAGGTCAATTTCTCCCTCAGTAAGGAAAATCAAAAGCCTCTTGATTCTTTTGTAGCACTCACTGCCAAGCACAATAGCGGTAGTACGAGTCGACCAGCGTCGACGCCTCTTCCCTTTGAGGCAGGCAGGAAAGGAGATGCTGGGTGCTGATCCGAGCGGCTGAGCCATTAAAAGGGAACGCAACCGTCGAAGTGCCCAAAGACTGAGGTGTTGGCTGGAAAGGGGTCGAGGCTTGAGGCACCTCCGGAGTAGGAGCGCGCGTGACTAGTGGCGTCTCTGAGTTATCTTGGGTTTCTGACTATGAGAGAGTGTCAGGACGAGATGAAATACGCGAGGTCACTTGTGACATACATCTTTCAACCATTCGCTTCCTGCTGTCGGGCCTAGATATTTGGACCGACCACCTTTGGTCAGGACTAAGAGGCCGTAAGAACCACTCTGCTCGCTGTTTTCCATAGATCCAATATCTGGCTCGCCGGGGGCATTCGCAGCTACGGGCATGCTTCTTAAAGGAGGCTCGGCAAGGGGACCGGGAGCCAATGACGAGTGATTCGGCTGTGAGAGTGGGCGGCTAACATTGTTGGGTTTCGCGGCAGTCGAGGCAATCAACAGATCGTGTTGGTGTTGAGACTGGGGATTTTGATGATTATACGTTGGGTAGGAAGAGGCTGATGTACTTTGCTGAGTGTGATGGATAGTTGCTTGTGGTGAAGTGTGGCTGGTTGATCGCCGCTCAGCGTCTCGACTGGACCAAGTCAGAAATGGACGCTCCAGCTGGCATGACTGGGGTTCGTACGGCGGGGGTTGATGGCTGTTGGGCGCGCCAGTACATAGTTCGGCTCGATTGCGACGGATGCAGTTGGAGCAGGGCACTGAAGTCGACTTATGATTCAGCTTCTTGTTTTGGAATATGTCGTTTCTAACTTATTCTACTTCATGATGCATGTGGGGGGTTACCAACCATCACGATCGCATTTCATTTTAAGTCTGCGACATTCTGGGCGTCAAACATGTGATCAGCCTTGTCCAGAACCACCACGTGATAGGATGGAAGGGTATGAGCCAGGATAAAATAGGAGGTATGAGTGGCCTACCCTCACAGCTGTAGTAGGGCCGTTGTTTGCGCGGCTTCTTCCTCGGCCGCAAGCTGGCATCATCATCACTAGAGGCTCTATCAGGCGCCATCGGTTTGCCCCTGCTTAGCTTGCTTGTAAATGAGAGGGAGAGAAGGTGGTTTGTTGTCTATACATGAAAGAATGAGATTGCTTTTCAAGGCCGATCACTAAACGAATGCCCGGGCAAGGCAAGCCAGGAGTTGGATTAGGAGAGGAGCACCAAAGACGAAGCAAGCAAGGTGAGCTTCCCATAGGCAACGTTGAGGTACTACGTAGTAAAGCACAACAGGGGATTAACGTGCGGGGGAGGAATGTGGAGTAGCTTCACTTGTTCTAATAGGAGGAGGCTAACGTTAGAACTAGGCCAGGCGCAAGCTAAGGCAAGGCAGAGAGACATCATACCACAAGAGAGAAATCTCAAATGCCTCCTGATAAACGTGTAGGGTTTCAACTGAACAACGAGAAACTCGACCGAGTTCCAAATCGATTGGCCATCAGTGGTATATCTGAATTGACCATGTGTTCATGGCGAAGGGTTTAGTTGGCCATATTTTATCCCCAAAAACCTTCTGGATCGAGTCATGTAAGCCACAGTAAATCAGACAGTGGGGTCAGAGGCCTGGCAATCGTAGACTTGAGAGAAAACATCTCCAGTGCCAAGACGCTACCCACATCAGGGTCGCCAGTCGCCATCCTCCTTGGTTAGGCTGCAGCACAAACAGCCGTTTTTGAGATTCTCAGTAGCCCTGCAGCTATCATTTCCAAGGCTAGGTTTTCTAATTATCGAGAACCAAGAGCAACGAGGCCTGGACGGGTGGTTTCTTCGTATGCTCCTCCTTAGGGCGTGATGATTCGGAACTTGTCCGGATGAGACTGCATATTCCCGGTGCCACTGCTCCGGCATCGGGCATTGGCAGTTTCGCCCGATCTAAGCTCCGCCTCTTCGTCCGATCACGTGAGAGCGGACCTGGAGCTATCTCGAATGCCCGATCAATTCAGTCAGGTAGGATCAAGTCAAGCGACGTCTATCCAGACGAGGGTCACATTGATCCGTTTTGGCGTCAAACCCGGTAGAGATGTAGCTACGTCCGAGTCGGGCGTAAAATGCTACAGGTGCAACACGTCTTGACATATGAATGAAGCCAGCCGCAGCTCCAAGGATGAGCAAGACAACGAGAGGTAAATCTCGGCACCTTGTTATTTCTCACCCTCACTCTTCCCCTCAGTCTCTATATCATGGCTCCTAGTGCTATCCAGGAGCACGCCAATGGGCCGCTTAGCGACCTGGCCAACCTCAAGGCCAAGATTGTCGTTGATCATGTCGAGCTCGATGACAGCAGCCCTGAACCCCCAGTTGCCGACGACTTTATGTATGATTTCAAGTATAACCATGCCCTCCCCACTACCGAAGTTCTTGGTGTCGAGATACCCCTTGACTGTGACGCCCGAAAGGAGGCTGAGGGCATTGTGGCCCTTCTCTCTGACATCATGGGCAAGGGCGATGCCCCGGCCTTCGCAGACTTGTTTCTCGAACATGGTAAGTATCTTCTTCTTTGTTCATCTTTGAACCTTTCTCGACAGATTCTGACTCGAGCAGGCGTATGGCGTGACAAGCTCACTTACACCGGAACCTACCGCACCTTCAACTTTCGATCCGCGATCCTCAGGGCCGCCTCAGACCTCTTCCCCAGGACCAAGGCTTCCAAATTCCAATTTCTCAGCCCTAGCCCTCGGGTGAACCGCCCATACCCGGACTTTGCCCAGCTGCAGTTCGTCCTGTCCTTTGAAACGGACCTCGTGACCGCCTCTGCCGTTGTCAATTCGGTGCTTACCAAAGATGGCTGGAAGATTTACACTATGCACACTGTGACGGAGACGCTCAAAGACTTCCCCGAAGTGGCAGCCCCTGACGGTCATATGACCGGACTGATCAGCTGGGAGAAGCAGAGGGCTAAGGATGTTGATGCTGCCGACCCTGAAGTTTTGATCATAGGCGCCGGCCAAAAGTAGGCTTTACCTATCCTCTAGGATCTCCATTTATCCATCAAGCGCTAACACACTTTCCAGCGGTCTGGCACTGGCCGCTCGATGCAAGGTCCTTGGTCTCAACAGCCTTATTATCGAGCAGAGCGATGAGGTTGGTGACGTATGGAAGAAGCGCTACGAGTACCTATCGCTTCACTTCCCTCACTGGGCCGACGACCTGCCCTACTTTGCGTATCCCAAGCACTGGCCCTTGTACACGCCCGCCCAGAAGCAGGGCATCTATATGGAGTGGTACGCCTCAGCCCTGGAGCTCAACGTCTGGTGCAAGTCGTCGGTCACCAAGGCTCATCAGGATGCCCAAGGGAACTGGACCGTAGTCATCAGCAAGGAAGGCAAGGTGACGCGCACGCTGCACCCCAAGCAGCTAGTCATGGCCACGTCGCTCTGTGGAGTGCCCCTAACGCCCGTCGTGCCTGGTATGGCTGATTTTGAGGGAACCATCCGCCACTCGACCAAGCACGACAGTTCGCGCGACTTTGTCGGCAAGAAGGTGTGCGTCGTAGGCACCTCATCATCGGGCTTTGACACAGCCTTTGATTGCTCCCGCCGCGGTATTGACGTGACGCTGCTGCAGCGCTCACCGACCTACGTCATGTCTCTCACTCACTCGGTGCCGCGTATCCTAGGCAGTTACGCTCCTGATTCTGACGGGAACCGCCCAGACCATGAGGAGGTGGATCGTCTCTTCTTTGCTACCCCAACGGGCCCCGGCGAGGAGCTCGGCAGACGCACCGCCAAAGATCTCGAGGACTTAGACCGGCCTCTGCTGGACGCGCTCAATGCTCGTGGCTTGCGCACCTGGCGCGGCCAGCGTGGTACTGGAAACTCAACCTTGGGCCAGACTCGTAATGGTGGCTTCTACTTCGATGCTGGTGCCTGCGAGCATGTTATCAACGGCAAAATCAAGGTTGAGCCTGGCTATATCGAACGCTTTACCAAAGATAAGGTTATCCTCAATGGTGGCCGTGAGCGCGAATTCGACCTCGTCATTTTCGCCACTGGTTTCTCGAACACTATAGACTCAGTCCGTGCAACATTGGGCGACGACATTGCTAGCCGGTGCGGCGACATCTGGGGCATCGATGAGGAGGGCGAGACCAAGACGGCCTACAAAGAAAGCGGTGTTCCCAACCTCTGGATCATGGCCGGTTTCCTCATCGCCACCCGCTACCATTCCAAGTTGCTCGCCTTGCGTTTCAAGGCGTTGAAGGAAGGTATTGCCCTTCCACCATACGAGAAATAGATTCTACACATAGGCAGTGTGATAGTGTTACGAGATGTCGCATTTTTAAAAGATTCAATGTTTATGAAGCCTTCCATGTTTAAAAGCATCAGTGTTATTGAGACCTGAGCACAAAGAAAATCATTCGTGCCAAGTCCTAAACCAAGCATTTTGTTTCCTTTGTCCATAGAGCTAATGACAATCAGCATCAGGGTGGCCCACGTCGCAAAGTCAGAAGTTAAAATACTATTTTGTCCTTCACAACCTTGTCTCTATTGGACTTGGGCATTGAACCAAGATCTCTACCAACGTTTACTACATGCTCCTTCAAATCTACCTATCTTATGGCAGTTCATTGACTCAATCTTTGAAGGCAAGTTTGAATGAAACAAATTCGATTAATCTTCATTTGGCTCTCTTTAGTGCTCTAGAAGCCCACTGTTTGCTCAACACCACCGTACTGTGAATCCACCGGGCCGTACCAGTCATCAAATCCAAGGTCAAATCCCCACAACGGCGTGTTGATACGCTTCGCCTTGCCATTGGCGGCTAGGCTATCGAGCAAAGCCATGTCCAAGCTGGAAATGGGAATGATGTTCCTGTTGCTGGTTATGCGCGCCTCTGTAACAGACTTGGGCAGCACGACAACACCTTTGTTAACGTGGTAGCTGATGAGAATCGTGGCCGCCGAGACGTTGTTCTTCTCAGCGATCTTCTGGATTTCCGGGTTCGTCATTATTGGTGCGCCTTAACCCAGCAGTCAGCAACTCAGCCAGAAACAGGCATACCCCAACGTACCCGTGGATCCTAATGGTGAGTATGCTTCAAGCAGAATACCAAGCTCTTCGCAATACTTCTTGAGTTCATGTTGGGGGAGAAACGGGTGCAGCTCAACCTGATTCACGGCGGGCACGACTGTCCACTTCTTGCGAAGCTCCTCCAGATATGGGATAGACCAGTTGGCCACACCGATTGCCTTGACCTTGCCTGATTTGTAGACTTCTTCCATCTGGCGCCAAGTTTCGCTCTGGTCCCACGACCTATCAACGGAACGCGTTCCGTCAGGGTTGACTGGGAGAAGCTCACTTGTCTCGTTCTATTGGCAGAGGACCGCGTTAGTCCCTACCAGGGCGCAGAGCGGAGGCGTGGCGCTTACTGGAATCAGCCTGACAGGCCAGTGGATCAGCTGACGACGCTCTGTTAGCTTCAACTCACTTCATACTCCGCGGCGGCAATCATACGTAGAGGTCGAGGTATTCCAGGCCCAAAGCATCAAGCGTCTTCTGCAGTCCCATCTGGACATCGGCCTGGTCGGTATTCCAGAGCTTGCTCGTGACAAAGATATCCCCACGGGGTACACCGCTGTCCTTGATGCCCATACCAACTTCGTTTTCGTTTCCTATGCCGCAGGCATCAGATTGCTTCCGGGATAAGTGGCCCGATCATTCCTCACCGTAAATTCTGCATCTGGTCAGTGTGGAGACGGTACAGGGAGAGAGAGTGGAGGAACGCCTACAGTGCTGCATCAATATGGCGGTATCCGTCCTTGAGGGCATAGGCAACGGCCTTGCGAACCTCTCCTGGTTCAGATTTCCATGTCCCTTCGTATGTTTAGCATACGTACTGACCTAGATAGGCATCCATACTAACCAAGGCCTACAGCAGGGATAAGAGCGCCGGTGTTGAGCTTGAAATGGGTAGGCGGTGACATTGTGCTTGGGGGTTATTTGCGCGGAAGCTGTCAATAATTCGTCCAGCTAACAAAAGGAGTACATGAATGATGGGCAGAAGAGGTTTAAAGATGGTATAACTAGATGGCTCACGATTTCCCTAGCATATCATGCTTAATAAAGCAGCTTCGGAAGGGTCGCATCGTTTATTAAAGATCCGACATCGAAGAAAAGCATCAAGAGAGAAAAAGCCGACCGGGGTTCTTGTTTGACAACGGACAGATTTGGGTAGTGCTGATCCGAAGTGGGACGCAAGTCAGAATTACGAAACGTCTCACTTATCCAAGCATGTTCGTCGGATATAACAATTCCCTCAAGCAAGAACAAAGACAAGCTCTGCGTCACCGGTGCCATAGATTGATTAATACCAGACTTATTTCTTATGACGGACGGAGGTTGAAGCGATTGGGATCCATAACCCGACTTATCTAGCGCCGTTTCAATTGTTCACA
Organism: Paramyrothecium roridum; assembly: GCA_003012165.1. Lineage (NCBI taxonomy): Eukaryota > Fungi > Ascomycota > Sordariomycetes > Hypocreales > Stachybotryaceae > Paramyrothecium > Paramyrothecium roridum. Next base: position 13,821 of record PXOD01001080.1, on the reverse strand, counting down.
GAGAGCAAGGTGTCTCCAATTGGAGATATGTAGCTTCACATCGCTGGATTAGCGCAACTAGATGTCCACCATTCGCCGGCTTCCGTTTCCATTGCACAATATGGGACACAGTGATTGGTTTGTTCCCCGCACCGGAGGTTGTCTCCTTGACTCGTCCGGAGGTATCTTGTTTAGCAGCTATTCAACGAATAAGTCCGGTGCCTCCACTCCTCCACACATCCAAGCATCTCCGACACTACCCAGGTTAGCTTGGAACTACGGCAGCATGGGCCTCTTTCTACTACGTACTGCCTGGGCGGCGGGCGGGGGACTCCACATAGTCCGGGGACTCCGCAATATCCGGGGACCCCAGAGTCGCTGGGGAACACAAAACCTAAATCAAGGAACGGCAGATGCAGAGGATCTCTATTAAAGACCCATTTCTTTTCTCTAGTCGGCTCGAAATCCCCAGCTTATGAGCTTCACGCATCAATCCACCACGTTGCTTCGAGGGTCCAATCCTCAACTCCCTTTATCTCGTCGTGACTTGGCGCAGCTTTACCTTGTTTGAATATGGCCATTGTGGAAACTGATCCCCCCAACCCGTCGCCTGCTATGGAGGATGCGAAAGATGGCACCAACGACAGAGTTGTCGATAACGGCATCTCCAACAACATGTTTCTCAATGCTGCCGCGGCTACTGGTCAGTTTCTGCTTTTATTTGCGTCGCACGCCTTGTGCAAATTGCTAATGCTCTGTTTGCAGACAAGGAGCATAAGATGACCCTGTGGCAGGGCATCCGCCTCTACCCCAAGGCTATCTTCTGGGCCGCTGTCATCTCCCTGTGCTGTGCCATGGAAGGCTACGACATCGCCCTTATCGGCAACTTCTACGCCTTTGAGCCCTTTAATCGCAAGTACGGCGAGCTTCAGCCTGATGGCAGCTACGAAGTGCCTGCTCGCTGGCAGGCGGGCATCTCCAACGGAGCTCAATGCGGTCAGATTATTGGTCTACTACGTAAGTCTCCTACCGTTCTGCCTCTTCGCTTTAACTGACTCTTTACGCATTTAGTCACTGGCTACGGCGTCGATCGATTCGGATATCGTCCCTTCATCCTCGGAATCTTGGTTTACCAATGCGCAATCACCACCATTTTCTTCGTCGCTCCCAGCGTCGAAGTCCTTCTTGTGGCTGAATGCTTTGTTGGCATTGCTTTTGGTGTTTTCATGTCCGGTAAGCATGATCTAATACCGCGTCCAGAAGAGGCACAAACACATATTCTAATTGTATCCCTCCAGTTGCCATTTCATACGCTAGTGATGTTTGCCCAGTCGCCCTCCGAGGCTATCTGACCACCTGGGGAAATTCTTGCTGGGGCATTGGCCAACTGCTGGCCATTGCTGTCATTAAGAGCATGTTCTCGAGGACCGACCAATGGGCATATCGAATTCCTTATGCGCTTCAGGTATGTCGACTTCTTACCCAGGCCCCTTGCTTTCGAGCAGATTTGACTTACCTTGCTGCCAGTGGATGTGGTTCCCGCCGCTGATGATCGGCATCTACTTTGCTCCCGAATCTCCTTGGTGGCTTTGTCGCAAAGGACGGTATGAAGAAGCCAAGAAGTCCCTTACTCGCCTCACTTCGGAGAAAAAAGACCCCACGTTCAGTGTCGACAATACCATCGACATGATTAGGCACACCAACGAGCTTGAGAAGGACTTGACCGAGGGTGCCACGTTCCTAGACTGCTTCAAGGGCGTCAACTTGCGGCGAACCGAGATTGTTTGCATGCTTTTTGTTTCCCAGAATCTGGCCGGCAACACCTTCTCCAACTACTCGACCTACTTCTTCGAGCAAGCAGGCTTGACAGGCGAGATGCCTTACAACTTTGCCCTCGGACAGTATGGACTCAATACTATTGGAGCCTTCGTGACCTGGACGTTCATGGCTTGGGGAGTTGGCCGTCGAACGCTTTTTCTTTGCGGCCTTTGCGGTTTGTTCACAACGCTGCTCGTTCTAGGCTTCGTTGGGCTCGTCCCCGAGTCACAGAAGAGGGCCGCATCACTCGCAACTGGCTCCCTCATGCTGGTATGGGCCGCGTTCTACCAGTTCTCCGTTGGCACCGTCGCTTTTTCGCTTGTTGCCGAAATGTCAACTCGCCGTCTCCAGGTCAAGACAGTAGCCTTGTCGCGTGTTGCCTACAACATTGCTGCTATCGCTGTCAACGTACTGACCCCCTACATGATCAACCCTACTGCTTGGAACTGGGGTAACTTTGCGGGTTTCTTCTGGGCTGGTACTTGCTTCTGCATGATTATCTACCACTACTTCCGATTGCCTGAGCCCTCCGGACGTACATTTGCTGAGATGGATATTCTCTTCGAGCGCGGCACTCCAGCGAGGAAATTCAAGACAGCTCAGGTTGATGTCTTTGATATTGCCCTCGAAGATGATGACAAGCCTAGAAATATGCACTTAGAGAAGATCTAAAGGATAGATCTACCTATATTCTATTATTGTCACAGAAACTCTAGCGGCCAGAAGAAAGTAACGAGAATTATCTAGGCTCAGTGTAAATAAAGTGCTGATCAAACACGTCTTGATCTCACCAGGGACTCGGTGTCTAGTGGACAATGCTTTATCGCCGACCACTTTGAAAAGAGTCCCTCGATGGCAGTGGAGCCCCACCACAATGTCTCGTCGTCGAAACAAGGTCACAACGAGTCAATAGATTTCCCTAAAATTGATTACCACTTGCGTGGTCGAGTAGGATTCGACTTGTCTCGGGCATTGGTCCACCTACCCTAGAGTGTAGCAGTGGATGAATCTAAACGTCGTTAAAATCTAGAGGAAGTTTAGCACCATTGTATACTTTCATTTGCTCTAAAGATAATAAAATTATCTCCCACAATTGACTAGGGTAACTATTTTTACAACGTTTTGTGATTTAATATGCAAATTCAGAAACTGATAGCACTTAGTAAACACACATCCACAAAAAGCCGGAGGGCGGGTATCGACAAACAGCCCTTTGGCTAATCCACAGTTATATCTAGGATATGTAATATTGATTTCTTGTCCTGACAGACTGAAAGTTGGAAAATATTAAGACAGCTCAGTTATTGGATTTTGTACTTTCTTCTGGAAGCAGAATCTAGTTTGGCATTCAGGTCTTAGATACAAACTGGGGGCAACTGTTTACAAGCAACCATCCGATATGGTGTAGTGGCTAACATCGCTCGCTCTCACCGAGCAGCCCTGGGTTCGATTCCCAGTATCGGAGTTCTTATTTTTGGCGTTTGAACCGCCTTACCTTGGTCTGGCGGATGCTAAGGAAGGTTATAAAACTTCGTATTTTTTTCCCTCCCTTTTTTACACTCCGCACTCCTTGGAAAACAGAACATCCTAACCTTGAGAGATAAGCCGAAGCTTGCAACTGTACAAGCCTGGTTGTGATACTCTAGTGTTTGAGATTATTTTGCAACTTCGTCCCTAGCGGTTCAATCCGATTTTAACCACTATTCACTATTGTATAAAGTCCTCCTTCCGAATTCAAGCGTTGAATGGTCATCTAAGAGCCATCCAATCAAGTCTAGTTGATTCAATTGTCGCCGTCAAACATCACATACCAGAATGGACAGCGGGAGGAACATTAGGATGCAGAAATTAACTGCCTCTATAAAACACGAAGACGTTCGTGCTTCTCCATACTGGTGCAAGGACTCTATTTTGCCTCATTCATACGCATCGCCTGTAGTTCTTTTCTTATTCATTGGTCCGATTTAACATGATGTTTACAAGCACTTCTTCCAAAAACCCCGTTTATCCGTTGTATGACATTTCTGTAGTTCATCAAAGCGCGATTTGAGATTGAGAACCCTTACCCACAATCGACCTTGCCGCAAGTTGCAGCCCTTCCGTAATGGCAGTATAAAGATAAACAACGGCACTCAACGGACCAAAAATCGTCATTGGTAAAATGGAAACAAGAAAATGACCTGGTATAAGGATGTTAACAAGGAGAATTCCTCACTAAACATGGAAGCAGAAAAACTTACCGAAAAATAGCGGTCGTCTTGTGATGGTTGACCAGAACTCCTCAGAAGTGAGCAGATCAACCGCCCCATCCCAATGCCACGGACCCATGAGTCGAAATTTGGTGTTGAAGTGAGCTCCAAGTGCCCAGATGAATGGCAAACGCCACGCTCGCCAACTCCAACACAGGTATGCAATCTTCAGCATGTCCCAGAAACCAGGCGCGGAGCCCATGTCAAGCGCAAGCTGATACGCGTAGCTTTCGTGATCGACACCGTACTTGACCCTGGCATCGGGCTTGGTCAACAGACGGTAGTGTGGCTCGTCTTCTGGTATTAGTGGCCTTGGGATCCTGTGTGGTGCAAGGAGATGAAGAGTCCACAGCTGGGCCTGGAGCTCTGCTAGTGGTGGTATAGCGCCCAGCGATGGTCGCACGAAGCCAATGAAGCCAAGTGTAGGTTCCGCTCGATTCCAAATTCCACGAACATTCGTCAGCTCTGTCACGGATCGTGTTTCGGTGCCTTTGCCATCGGCAGCTTCCAGGAAGGGAAACTTGTGCTGATAGCCCGTGGCATAGACGAGTATGTCGGGCCGAATTACTTCATCCTTCATTCGGTCATACTCAAGACGTCCATTATCGACAAATTGGACGACTCCCCGCTTGGTAATTTCCTGCGGCCATGGAGCCAGATCGACTTGTCTGGAGCCGACATCTGGAATAGGAGTCTGAACAAAGACAGATCTCAAAGCATACCACCACAGCCTGTGTCCCGGGACCGTCGGGCGGTATGGTTTACTGATGTAAGGGCAGACTTTCATGGACTTGTTGAAGAATACTAATGTTTGTGAGCCATCAGATCAGGTTGAATATGACTGCTGTGTTGCGGGGCCTTGACTCACTTTTTGATGGATGGTGTCGCTCCGGACTGATCTCACCGATCCACTGGTCCATGCCCGCAGTCGTGCCTGAACACACCCACAGAAGCGCTTTGATATAGTAGTGGTAGTAATCCCAGAGAATGGTGTGGCTTCGGAGCTTTGGGTGTACGTAAGTTGTGTCGAAGAGGTTTGCTCGACTGACGTCAATTGGGATGCCAGGCTCAGCTGGATTGGGTTTCCGACCAAGAATTGGAAGCAGAACCGGGCCCTGATTTCTCTTTGCGGTTGAGCAGGTCAGTCAATGTTTCGTATCCGACAGCCGAAACAAATAAATGAAAAGAGGTATTATATATACCTTAGGCGCAAAATGAAAACCATCTCGGTGGCACAGCACAACACGAGTCGTAGGCGATGTCACGGCGAGATGGGCAATATCAGCGCCAGTCTCCCCAGTGCCCACCACCATGACAATCTTCCCCACACCAAACTGTTTTCTTGCCTTGAAACTAGATGAATGTATCCTGAGGGGTATATGCTCGGCTCCCTCTATGAAGGGAATGTTGGGCTCTGTATGCACCCCTGAGCATATGGCGAGGGCATCACACTCCCACTCCTCTTGGGTGTCATTGCCATCCGAAGAGTAGGTTATAGTGTAAGAAAGCGCAGTTCCTTTGGATCGCCGTCTCACCGCTATCACTCGTGTTCCCAACTTCATGAATGGCCACAGGCCAAAGTGTGTGCAGTAGTCCTCGAGATACTGTACGTAAGCGACTGTACTGAGAAAGTCTTCCTTGCCGACATGCCTGAAATCAGAAAAGGTTGTAAGTTGTTTTGAGGATACAAGCTAGCAGTAGGATGTTTAGCATCCATTTCAGCCTCGTCTCCTTGATTCAGGTTACACCTACCTCGGCATCTTCATACGCCCTTGCAACAAATGTACCACCGACCCGACCTTGGCTTTCAAAGAGTCGAGCCTCGACTGGGTCACAGCCAAGGTTCGAATGCGCATTCAACACATACTTCAGTGTCACTAGCCCGGAAGGCCCACCACCAATAATGGCAACCCTCATTTTGGAGTTTATGTTGAGCTCAGCACAGACGCTTTCCACAGTCTTATGCTATCTTAGCGCCGGATCTATGACAGTGATTCACTGGCAACGGTCCCTTGAAGGTATATATACATAGAGATGAAGGCATCCATCTCGGCGGGCTTAAAGCACCACGTGCCAAGGCAGAGGATTCATTGCTGACTCTGCGCGCAAGAAAACCTCATGCATCGTTCGGATTGCGAGAATGATGGATAAAGGGAGCCCCTTCAGAATTCTAGCAAGATCAAACCCGATCTAGCGCTGACGCTGCCCACAGTGGAAAGGCACAGCAGAGGGGCAAATTCGAGAGGCACAGCGAGAGCTGGATCCTTCCGTTGGCCGGATACATACGGAGAAAGGTGTCATGTGGACCACCGCTGAGTATGCCTTGTTGAGTTCTGATGCCTAGGCTCCTTCAACTTGAGAGCTTGTGGAATGGGTTGTCACTGCTACTGGTTCCAACAAGAGCAGCCAACAATGCCTCAATGGTACTCGCAGCACCCCAAAGGAAGACTGAGATTTGTATCATGGCGAATCTGTTTGTTGCTCACTTATATACGCAAATTTTCCAGATAGCTTAGAATTGGTCGGATCCCCACATTGTATAATAGCCTTTTCATTCCCGATTATGCTCAAGTGCGGCACAATGCAGCTACGCGGAAAGAGACTCTATAAGTCTGGTAATTCTTGGAAGTGGAGAGCCATGCAGTCTTGCCCATCGATGCAGTATTCTCGCAGGGCTAGCCTTATCGCGTCCACTAACCATCCTACTGGAAGTGGACGCTGGATCCTGCGAACGCCCAGGGCTCTAGCTGCAGGTCTTGCCGTGACATTTTCTAACCGAAACGAATTTTGTCCAATCAAAAAGTACAAAGCCGATGCGAAGATGCGGCGTAAAAGTGGACACGCTTTCGTGACGAGTTTGCGGCGCAGCATTTGGCTCAGCTCAAGTGCCCCAACCGAGGAACCACGCATGTTCAGCCCTAACTATGACAGGAGTGCATCGATTGGATGGGTGACATGTCACACGCATCTTGTAGCACTACATGTGGTCACCAACGACTAACTGCATATTCGATCCGGCGGCTAGGTGTAAGCCTGGAGGCGGTGATAGTGCTGCTGATTCGTCCGTGAGAAACGACAGCCTGGATTTGCTGACACACGGCCCCCAACGGGAGTCACCTATCCCATTGTGACTCCGATTGCAGGAGGCAACAGAATGAGGCACAAATAGGAAAATCGACAAACAGAGCCTCCGGGTGCGCTACGCTGGGGCTTATGGCTCCTCGAACTCTTGGATCAGCCGCAGAAACCGGGCGTTATGAGGTACTGAAGAAGAATCTGCGTCTAACCTCCGAGTGCAACCCTACTTTCTTCGCCCAAGCCCAACCAATATGGCGCAGATGGCACATAACCATGGCGAGCGGTTTGGATCATAGGGTTAGGTGTCTTCGCAATTCACAATCATAGGCGGGGCAATGTCTGCTTACTCCGACGTCAATGACCACGACCTCGATGATATTGCTACGTTGAATTAAGTGGCAGAGCTGGTTCTTGGATTAGGTTAATTGCTTCTATCTATATGGTCAGGATTTTTCCTATGGAAGGCTGGCAAGTAATGGCACGTAGGTAGTGGAGTAAAGGAAGCGAAGGAAGAAACGGCTTTACAGCGAGATACTGAAGACGAGGTCAGAGAAATCTCCATATCTAACCAATAGCCTTGAACATGTCGAGAATATCCTGGGCCCCCATGGCCGCGGCAACATCCAGGGCTGTTCTGTGCTCCTCATCCTCCGCGTGAATGTTGCAGTCCTTAGCGATCAGAAATTGAAACCTGCTCAGCCTGTTGCAGACAGTTCCACGATGTCCGGTCGTGACATTAGCCGCCACGATATGCAGCACTGACTGGCCCTTTTTGTCTGTGACAAGCCAGTCCACACCATGTTCCTCAAAGAGATCCCATATTAGGTACTCTTTATTTACTGAGGCGTCGGCGTCGCGCCTTTCTCGTGCATTGCAAATCTTCCAGTACCGTTCATCATCACCCCTCGCAGTCTTTAAGTCTCGCAAAGTCTGGCCCTCGAGATCTGGAAGCTGTACGTGGACACGTGCTGTGCGAAAGATTTGGAATATTGGCGACTCCCCAGAATTGTTACGCACGTTGAGGTCTATTCCCTGGGAGCGATATCGTGGGAGCAACTCCGCGCCTTTGCCGGTAACAACCCCAGTGCCCCCATCAGCAGCCGCTGACGCAATCAATCTGCCATGAGCCACCGAACAGGATGTGCAGGGGCGTATCTCCCATCTTATTAGCCGAGCTGACGTCTGCATTCGCGCTTAGAAGAACGTCGACCTCTCGACCGAGGGCTCGACCACCATGAAAGCCCTTGTCAAGAGCACGGTGCAAAGGCGTATTGCAGTCCTCGTCTATTTGATGCAGAAGGTCGGGAGCTGAGCGTGTGATGTGTTCGAGGAAGTCCAATTGTAGTGAGTTTTCCTTGAGGCCGTCAGGATCAGATGGAGTGAATCTCGACGATGTTGACGACGTATAGAATGGGTTTGAAAGTAGGTGTTGCAGGGCGTTCTTTTCTCGAGAATCTCGAGCATGAATGTCGGCGCCTCTCTTCAAGAGAAGCTCTGCAGCTATTACATTGCCATGGCTGCAAGCCAAAAGTAGCAACGTCAAACCTTCGGCATCTCGCAACTCGACATCCAATTTGGGATGTTCAAGCATTGATGAGAGAAAACTCCTATCACGGGATAGTGCGCGATGCATCACCGTCGTACGCAGATACTTGGCGTTGATATCCGCACCATGATCTAACAGCATGGTGAATATTTGCCTGGGGAGATCTTCGAGCTCTCTGCTTTCGTGGTACATCTCGCTGACAACATAATCTATGGCGTACATTTCTGTGAAGTCATTTGGATCGCTCCTCTCTGAGGTTGAAAATCTCCCATCTGGCGCCGTCCAACCTGGCTTCTCTATTCCAGGTTTGCGCATATTGGGATCTGCGCCGTCGGAGAGCATGAGTTGCAGCATGCCTACGTTCTTCAAGATGATTGAATTCAGTAGCGTCGGAGGCGTAATTGCAGCGCCGTGTGACACCAGCGTCTTATAAACAGCAACATCGTCAATAACGCGATAGAGACATGATTTATCGTAGTTATCAGCCGAGTTTGGGTCAGCTCCCGCTTGCAGAAGAATCGAGACAGCATCAAGTCGAAACCAGATTTTCCCACATATTCAAGGCTCGCATTCAGTGGTGTTAGCCCTTTTGCGTCGCGAAGTTCCGTCTCTGCACCTTGCTCGAGCAGACAATGCCTGGTGCGTCTGCCACCAGCTCTGATTGCCATTTCTGACAAGACTATGGAGAGCCATGCCATCAACTAGCTGGCTCTCGGAATAGGCATTCCACCCGCCTCGATTGAGATCGACTCGTTTCTTCTCTACCAAAAGACGAATAACCCCCATATTGGGCTGTCGTGCACGACATGCAGTAGTGAGCAATGGAGTCAGTCCCCGGAGCTTTTTACTCTCCCGTGCCGGAGTTGCTTCATCCTCTAGCGCAGAAAGAATCCTGGGCGTGAGAATGGTGTCGAGTAGTCTGCTAAAGCCGCCGGATGCTAAGGTATGGAAGATGCTGGCTTCCTCCCTCTCTGGAATGTCGACTTTTGTGCCGATGCTGTTTCTAACAAAGTCGGGAATAGCATTGTAATTTCTTTGAACCATGAGCTGCCATAAATCGGATATATTTCCAGGCATGAAATTGGACGTTACTTATTCCCTTCTACTCAAGCATGCTGCTACTTGAACGTCACAATCCAAGTTTGCAGTTAGACCAAGGGAGCTGCGTGCCCGTACTAGACATGCCACACTATAATCGGATTTTCGTTGGGCAGCCGCAGCTATAGCATCACCAACGAACAGTCGACCTAATGATGGTGCCCTGGCGACAAGTAGCTCCAGAATCTCGTCAATTCGCTCGTATGGAACCCTTGTTTCCCAGAGTCCAGAACCACTGCGCGACTCGCGATCAAGAGGTCGCCGTCTGTCGGATATTAGTACGCCGCCCGCATTATGGTTCCCCAGACCTCCATAAAGCGCCGAGAGGTTGTAAGAGCCCTCCTTCCATTCATTTTGCTCGTCTTCGAAATCAACGCAGCCGTTCCAAGGCGAGCCATCGTAAGCCTCAGCAGCTATCACAGCGCCGGCATCCAGGAGCAGCTGCACTGTCGCAAGTCGACCCGAAGCGCAGGCATAATAAAGGGCTGTTCGACCACGGACATCCTTTGCGTTTAGTAAGGGCTTGATGCTCTCAGTCTGGTTCCCTGACCTCGGCCAATCGAGCAGGAGGCGGATAATATTCGTCTGCCGTGAACGTGCCGCCAAGTGAAATAGTGTGATACCCTCATTTATGGCTCTCGTCATATCCGCGCCTGCTTTCAGTAGCGCAACGGTCAGATCTTCAGAACATGTCGACGCGATATGCAATGCTGTGACACCATCGTTGTCTGCACGATTGACATCGGTCCCATCCTGGCTCAACAAGTAATTGAGTAACACGGGCTGCTCTTTTGTTCCGGACCCATTTTTTCTATTTCTGTGAAATGCCTGGTCGTTGTACAGGCAGGTCAGATGTAAAGTCGTCGTGCCATGGTTATTTGCCGTTGTTGGGTTTACCCCCAACGCTGTAATGTGTTGCGATTCGCTTGGGGATAGCCACAACCTTCCCGCACATAAACATGGCATCAACTCATGCCAAATCGAGTTTCCTTCAAAGTCATTCTGTGCTGGATCAAGTCCATTGTCCACAAGCCATCGCATGACATGGATATCGCCTGCGCAGCTTCGCGCGACAGCATGAAGCAGTGTTCGCCCACGCAGATCGGTCGTCTGGAAGTCAGCACCAGACTTTTTCATGAAGCATAAAAATGCAATGGCTTCTTTTTGTGAGACTTTCCCCAGGATCCAGAATCAGGGAGTCCGACCTTCCTCATCTTTGATACCAGTATCAGGATTGACTATATCAAAGAATGCTGCAAAGTCCTTCTCCCGGAACTCAAAGTCATAATTCCTACCGGGTTTCAACATATGCAAGGCTTTTTGTCCTTTCACGTTGCGGCTATTCACAGATACACCACTATTGACCAGCTTTTGCAAAAAGCTTCGCTAAGGCTCTTCACTTATGTTCCCCCTATTTGCGACGTAATGCAGCGCGCCATTACCCTGTTGATCCGTAACAGTGGCATCTGCACCGATGCAGAGAAGTTTGTTGGCTCGTTCCACCCATCCCTCTTTTGACTGTTCGAAGAACGTAGGTCTTTAACTTAGTATTTGAAGCAGCAGTGTTTTGCCCCCTTGGAGCGATCGGGCATTGATACTAGTTTTCTCTAGGAGGAGTTCTGTAACGCCGGCATCATCATTAGTAAATAATAGAATGTCTTCTCTCCAGTCGACAGCATTGGCATCTGCCCCGGCTTCCAAAAGACAACGCGCCACAATTGCATCATCAACCTTATGCAATGGCGTTCTTTTCTTTCCATCAATTTGATGCACTGTTGCAAAGTGTTAATATACTTTCAAAAATGACTTAAACTGGCCCACGATAGGGCTCAATTTAAAGTAGGAGAAATTTCTCGGCTATGCAGTGAAGTAAACAGGTTGAGGTAACTGACCATTTGCGTTGGCTTCAAGGACCAATTTGAAGCATTCTCTTGTATCATTATCGCTTGATGTCCTATTTATGGAAGAATCAGAGTGCTTCCCACTAGCCAACGCGTGCAGAGCATTTTGACCTTTACTGGCGGCTTCATCTTCATCTTCCAGGAAGTACATGGTTTCCTGCGAACTATGAAGCACGTTTGGATCTGCACCAGCGTGAAGTAGCATCTTGATTAAACCTGGATTGCGATTTAAGCAAGCTTTGAACAAAGGAGTCATTGGGAAGTCTGGTCTTTCGGTGTCATCTTTCGCATTGATGTCTGCCAAGTCTAGCTGGAGAATCATCCTAACGACCTGTGGAGTTTGGCCGGCTGCGACAGCCCAAAACAGCGCGTGGTTCGCCTCTTTGGAGGTTTTATGTATGGCAAGAAGACTTTCGTCATTTCGTCACAACCCCAAGTAAAGGCATATCGCATCGGCGGACACCATGGCGTGTGTTCTGATATGGTGTTGTCGTGAAGGTGTCTATTTTTCCCGGAATCCTTCCAAGGATCTGCACCAGCCTTAAGCAGAATGCGAGCAGCTGCTGGATTGAACCTGGCCCTATAGTTGTACCAGAAAGCCGTGTGGAGAGGCGTCGATCCATAAAGATCGTGTTCGTCTAAATCAACTGCGTGTTGGGCGAGCACATAGACCATTTCATCAGTGCCTCGAGCGACCGCAAGATGCAGCGGTGATTCATCATTACTTCCATCATATCTAATCAGCTCGCCTCCTCGAATGCTCAGGATGCTATCGGCAAAGGAGGTAAGATCTAGCTTGATGGCAAGGCGGAGGGGCTCGGCTGGGTGCATCCGTCCATTCTGGTCAGGGCTACCTAAGCTTTTCGAATTGGCGAAAAGGGCCAGCTTTTGGATATGTTCATCCTTCTCGAGAAGTTCCGACAGCATTTCATTCATTCTGTAAGGATACTGGCCCAATTCAATAGCCTTCTTGATGTGTAAGTGCCAGCTATCAGCTGCATAGTTCGTGAAGGGAGTGTAGACCTGCTTGCGGTCGAGACGTTCTCCGAAGCCTTGTCGAGGCCGTAATTTCACACTGTCCAAGGAGCCTGGCTTCAGGTACGACAGACACAGCATAGCCATTAATTCATGAGTTGGGCCCTTGTTGAAGACAAAACGACTTGGCACATTTTTGGAATCGCTCGTAATCTCAAGCAGATACTCGATCAGCGAGTGGTGGACCACGCGGACCGTCTCATCGGGCAAAACCTCAAGCAGAGGTCCGCAAGCTAGTCGTACAATTTCCTTTAGTTTCCCAGTGTCCTCGCCATACTGTTGTTGAGTGACTGCAATACAATCTGCTATTTCGAGCAGGCGCAAGGGTCTAACTGCATGTGTGACAAGCTGCAAGACCAGAATCTGAAACTCCTCAGAAACGCGTGTGCGCTGCAAGCGCTCTCCTAAGAGATTTTCGTACATAACAGCCAAATCTGTGGGCAGTCTGTAAAGTGTTTCGAGAATCTGGTCGTGATGCGGCAATTCAAGAATCGCGTTGAGCGCCAACTTCGCATAGAGGAACAGCCCGTCTGCCTTCTTCAAGATGGTGTTCACGATTGTAGAGTGACTTTCAGGGGGTGCAGATGATTTATCAAGCCTGTAGAGGAGATAGGATAAGATGTCAGGCTTAATCAAGCTTTTATCAAGCCGAACATCGAGAACGTTCAAGGTCCTGACAATCCTTTCCACGGTGACGACGGGCCGACTTGTGATGATAACCTTAATTTCACCAGGTCTCCAATGTCCAAGCAAGTTATGTCGTACCTCGGATCCAGGGGATGCCCTTGTCAAAGCCATCATGCCATTGCCGAAAGACAGGTAAACTGTAGGACCATTCTCCATTTCCCTTACGATGTGATGTCAAGTGCTTCTGGTATTCGCTCCTATCATCGGCATATGCTGTGGGGTTGAGCCAAGTCCTAATGTTGGAGAGGGTTTCTTTAGGCTGTGGCAGGATGTTGGATGTATTGAAGTCGGCAAAATCGCGTCGATCGACCAAGACTACGTCTTCCTGCGGCTCACACAACTCGTTGAGCAGCATGCCTACCATGTTTCGGCCTGTTGTTGATAAATATTTGTTCATACAGTGAAGCATTTCTGTGGTTTTTTGGGGGGG
>PXOD01001079.1:0-11331 GCA_003012165.1 Paramyrothecium roridum | reverse complement strand
GCGAAATTAGGACCCAGTTTTTGGCTTGTGTGGCCGCGCGTCCAACTGTAGAGGCCAGGCAAGATGTCAAAGAAATGTTGTTTTTTTGTTTTTTTTTAAATAAAAAAAAAATTTTGCGGGCTTGGAGGCCATGGTTCCATAGTTATGGTTGACGGTGGCTGTTTGATCGTCTGGGCGAAACGCACGACTCGGTGTGTTTTTGTCATGGCCATTGTAGTTGCAGCTCGGCCGGCTTACATGCTCGTTGTGTGGAACTTTAAGTTTGGACGCCCGCCCAGACCCAGGACCCAACCATTCCTGCAAGGAGTTCGTAGAGGGAAAGAGGGAGAGCACAGCCATGCCATGTAATTCCCCAGGTCCGGTTAAGTTGGGAAACAGGGCATTGTGTTGAATTGTCCAACTCTTCAGTCCCTGTGTCGTGCTAGGTGTCCTACCCTGCACCTAGTTGAAGCCTCAACGGTAAGCATGCTGTCCGTTCGCAGGTGGAAGCATTCCTATTGTCATCAATGCTCGGATATGTTTGTAAGACGTTGGCCTGTTTACGGCATTTATAATTGCTATGCATATCGGATTGAGTAAGGTTTATGTTGTTCTTTTTACTGGTGAGAGGTTATTATACAGCGGACTTTGTCAGTACCTAAACTCCTATCAAAAATGGTAATCTCTCTACGCCAATATAGCTCCAGGCCCACCAGTTCATCAGGGAAAGCAACCACAAAGAGAGCAGAAAATGGCCTAATAATTGAACCACCGGCCCGAGGAAGCAGTCCCAAGATGAGACATTGGCTACGCCGAGGGGTCACGGCACCCGGACTTCAGGGAGCGGTAGTTCCGGGGCAACGGAAGAGAATGCGGGGAAGATGCACCTCGGCTCCGTCAGCGAATAATTACCCCCAGATTCTCACCAAACTCTGTCCCCACACTCCGTCATTGCTCCCTGGCATCCGATATGAAAATGATCATGTTTACTTGAGCTTTCTCATGCGATAATTACATTCAACAGCACTTAGTCGCGACGGTAGTTCAATTGACCTCTGCAACAGACATTACACGTACGAGACTCAACCACAACAGACCATTCATTGCTCGTATCTTTCGCCACAACCATGTCTACGAATGGGTCATTCCCACAGGACGCGATCCTTAAAGACAGCCTCGAAAACCCCGAGAGGTTCTGGTCACGGCAAGCCGGACGCCTGACCTGGCACAAGAAGCCCACGACCACGCTCAATCGGACCAAGAGGACGCTTCAGAGCGGTGTGACCCACGACAGTTGGGAGTGGTTTCCCGACGGCGAGATATCAACCTGTTACAACTGCGTGGACAGACACGTCCTGGCCGGCCACGGGGATGCCATCGCGCTCATCTTCGACAGTCCAGTAACTGGGGCAAAAGAGAAATACACCTACGCGCAGCTTCTCGACGAGGTGGAGGTCCTGGCCGGGGCCCTGAAAGCGGATGGCGTCCAGAAAGGCGACGTGGTCATGTTCTACAGTAAGCTGCGCCGACCTGACCCTCCTTGCATGATCACACACTCACATTGCTTCACCCAGTGCCTATGATTCCGGCTGCTCTCATTGGAATACTGGCAGTAAGCCGCCTAGGAGCCATTCACTCCGTCGTCTTTGGCGGATTCGCCCCCACTGCACTGGCACAGCGCATCGACGCGTGCAAGCCCGTCGCCCTACTCACCGCCTCATGCGGCATCGATGGGTCGAAGCCCCCTATTCCCTACCGCCCGCTCGTGGAGGAGGCTGTCCGCCTAGCCGCCCACAAGCCCCACCGGACCCTGGTATGGCAGCGCGACCAGGTTAGCTGGCGCCCGACGGACCGTTCCGCAGGTCAAGCTACATGGCAGAAGTTCATGAGGAGCGCGCGGGCCCGCGGCGTCAAGGCTGCCTGCGTCCCCGTCAAGAGCACCGATGCCGTCTACATCATTCACACGTCCGGTACGACCGGCGCGCCCAAGGGAGTGCGCCGCGATGCGGGCGGTCATGCCGTGGGTCTCAACTTCTCCGCCGGGTATCTGTTTGGAATCCGCGGCCCCGGCGACGTCATGTTCACTGCATCTGATATTGGCTGGGTCGTGGGCCACTCGTACATTCTGTACGCGCCGTTGCTGGCGGGCGCTACGACGGTGCTTTATGAAGGCAAGCCTGTTGGGACGCCAGACGCTTCGGCGTTCTGGCGGATTGTCGAAGAGTACCAAGTGAATGCCATGTTCACGGCGCCCACAGCCCTCAGAGCCATCAAGCGCGAGGATCCCAACAACGGCCGCCTGTCGGAGATTGGTCGACGCGGTGGCCTGAAATCGCTGCGAGCGCTCTTCCTCGCCGGCGAGAGGTCAGAGCCCAGCCTGATATCCATGTACACAGACCTTCTCGCCCAATACGCAGCACCGTCCGCCCAGGTCATCGACAACTGGTGGTCGACGGAAGTTGGATCACCCATCACCGGAAGGGCACTGCTCCCATCCGGTGGCTGGGACGAGAAGACGGATGCAGAGGCTAACCGGATACCACAAATAAAGCCCGGCAGCGCGGGCAAGGCCATGCCGGGATTCGATGTGCGAGTTGTTAACGACGAGGGTGATGAGATCCCAAAGGGCACAATGGGAAATATCGTGCTGGGCATGCCCTTGGCGCCTACTGGTTTCCGTACGCTCTGGGGCGACGAGGAAAGATTCTACAAAAGTTATCTCAAGCGCTTTAATGGCAAGTGGCTGGATACTGGTGACTCTGGTTGGGTCGATGTAGAAGGCTACGTCCATGTCATGAGCCGCAACGACGACGTTCTAAACGTGAGCGCTCATCGATTGTCAAGCGGTATGTTCTCCTCAACCAACATCGCCATATCTTCTCCCTAATTTGGTTCCCTTGACTAACCGACATTTGAACAGGTGCCCTCGAGCAAGCAATCACATCTCACCCCCAAGTCGCCGAATCGTGCGTCGTCGGCATCCCAGACTCTCTCAAGGGCCAGCTGCCCTTCGCCTTCATCACGCTCTCCACCGCCGACCACCCTTCGTCCGCCGTGCCGGACGCCAAGGTCGCGGCCGAGATCCAGGACCTCGTGCGGAAGCAGGTCGGCCCCATCGCGGCCCTCGGAGGAATCGTCCAGGGCAGGGGCATGATTCCCAAGACGCGCTCCGGCAAGACGCTGCGGCGTGTGCTCCGCGAGCTGGTCGAGAACGCCGTGCACCGCAAGTTCGACGCCGCCGTCGCCGTGCCGAGCACTGTGGAGGACGCCGCAGTCGTGGACGTGGCCAAGGTCAAGATCAGGGAGTATTTCGAGGCCAGCAAGAACGTCCATTCACCTCTCGACGACAGCCCCGCAAAAGCCAAGCTCTGAGCTCGTTGCCACTGTGTGTCCCACCTATAAAATTGAGGTCGTATAGAGCGAGTTCGCTCACAGGTGGCAACTTTGTTCAACCCTGCTTCATACACATTCAGTGTAGTAATGTATGGGTTAGTTTAGAGTGACCGTGACTGTGATCTGGATCACAGCAATTGACCAACCAAATTCCTCCTCTGGAGTGTTTCGAGTCGAGACCTTGAACTGGCCGGCAAACGATATAGCCACCCGCTCCGTGGATAATAGTCTCGTATCACCACCAGGCCTCAGATCATGCAGTGCCATGCTCCCCATATCTCTAGGTTCATTACCCAAGCACTTACAAGACTCGAAGATAATCCCGAATTACGAGACTCACTTGCGGTACGTCAGTCGCGGGCCGTAACAACAACTCGATACCTCCATATGCCTTGTTCAACTATACGCTCGTCTACAGGACGGGCGGAAGCCAAAGAAACTTCACCAAGCCCGGCTCTACGACACTGCGTATCTTGGATCCCGAGCATCGCCGTGCAACCGACTCGTCTGGCCGCACCACCTGGGGCCCGAGCCCCCATCACTGTGTCGCACAATATACCCTCAAGGCATCACCGTTTGATAGTCATGGTCGCTCATGTGTAGCCCTGCCTATCTCGCCGCATGCATCAAGCAAGTGCTACCACAACCGCCACGACGTCCGCGCCCTAGCCCTGCGCGTCTGGGCACTCCGCGGACCGCCCCCGTAAACTCTCGGCTAAGGCAGGGGTGTCACGAAAACGGAACGAGTGTTGTCATGCTTCGAAACAGGTCACGGGGCAGGTTGAGGGGCAAGAAAAACCAACGAAGACAACTTGGAGGCACGGATGTTACGTGAAAAGAAAAGCACCCGCAAGGAGGTCGTTCCTCAAGCGCCACCTCTCTCGTGGGCGAGGTTGAATTACGAGGGTAGGCGTCGTCTGCATGGTGCTGCAGTCGAGATCGGGATATTCCTGTCACACCGCCTCTGCGTCAGGCGTAGTGCAAAGAATGCAAGAGGAATGATGAAGTGAACATTACAAGATAGGAGAAAAGGGGAGTCCCGCTAGGCCCACGGCGTACAAGAAGCGTTTGAGCTTTCGTGCAGGCATCTTGCGCAGTACCGAGTAGACTGCTTGTCTGGTCATTCCGATTCCACCTTTTGATCTGTACCCACAAAGGACTGGCGAAAAGTTTCGAGAGGGCAAAGCGTGATCATTGGGAACTCCATAGCCTGAGAGGATGCAACCAAGGAATGTAAGAAGTTGAAGAACAGGAAACACGTCGGCTGATATGTCTGGGCTACCAAATATAGACAGTTCGGCTTCTCGTCCACTCATATCAAACATTGGACACAAACCTGAACAAACAGAGACCAAACAACCCCTTTAAAATACAGCAATTCCACGTGAGGCCCAACCGAATCATCAAGAACTCATGCCCAAAGCCAACCGCTCTCCACGCATCGCAGTGGCGCGCCAATCCCTTGCGAAACCGCCCTCACCCTCGCGCCTGTGCAATGCTAAACGTTGTATCGTGTGCTCATTTCGTCAAAACCGTAAGAAAATCATCGTGTTGTGTCGTGTCGTGTGTACGAGCCTCTCGCGTTTGGATGGGGACACCGTCATCCCTGGGCAGATGGAGGAGGCTCATGCCCCGGGCCATCTGAAGGATCCGTGTACAGCCCGTAAACGCTGTTCTGCCCCTTCGGTGCGATCTTCATGCTCGAAAAGCGTGCCTCCGGTAGCCGCTTGCCGGCTTTGATGCTCTCGAGAACCCTATAACCCAGTTGTTGTTAGTGACAATTGCGAAACCAAGGAATGACAATACGGGCTGAGAATTGTGCCGGAGAGACATACCATTCAACGCTTACAAACTTGACTGCGCAGCCGCCGATTCTCTTGATCTCCTTTTCCAACTTGCTGCCAGCGAGGCCCCCTCCGGCACCGTACCCCGGGCCAGAGCTCACCGGTCGTCCAAGGATGACGTGAGTGACCTTCCGCCGGCCAAGGTGTAGTGACATATTTCCACCATTCTCGCTGAGTAGGTGTTTAAGCCTGTGATCGGATACGTGAGGAAAAGTGCTCCCATTGACATAGGCGATGACACCATCGAATATGCGGCGACTCCCTTTCTGTGCCTCCTTCTCGGCATCCTCGTTCTTCCTCCGCTTCGTCAGGGACTCTTCTTTGGTAAGCCCCGGCTGTGTGTCCAGTTCCATTGGGGTACTCGGTGATTCTTGCGCCGTTGATGTCCTGAGAAGGAGATCCCTTACTGTTCTCCCCTTTCTCGCTTTCAGGCTCTTCGGAACGAGCACCTTCTTCTCCTCGTCCCAGTCTTCGGAGCCGGCCCCCCACGTATCGCTGAGCCTGGCGCCACCGGAGTTGCCAGCGTAGAACTGGCTGTTGAGTTTCTTATTGCGGGACTCTCGCCACCCGGTGCCCGGGGTGTTGTCCGGGCGCTGGTGACCGGAGGAGGAGGAATTCCACGGGTCAAAGTTCACCGAGTGCACCGGCGCGGCAGCCCTCTTCGGCACGAAGCCGCTGGCCGGGGGCGACATCTCTAGTCTGAATTTGGAAATTTGGGTATCTTCTTGCGGCTCCGGAAGTCTGGCATGTCCGTGATTGCTTTTTTCTAGACTTGTATATCTATAAGTCGTGTAGTTCGTTTCGGATCATGCAACATGCTCGAAGCTAGCGAGAAGGGTATGGTTTGGTTGTTAAAGGAAAAAGAAAAACCAAAGAAAAACCTCTCTGCATGAGGCACTGCAGGATTGGCAGCAACAAGGCCTGACGAACATGCTGCAGGCTGTGCGCCGCGCAGCGCGTCCGTGTGCGAGTCATTCAAAAGTGAATCCAGGGCTGTGGACGCCTAGCCAACGCGAAGTCACATGAGGACTCCATTCATGGCTCAAAGTCTCTCCCCACATAGAATACATTGGCTTGTCAGACTTCAGCACCAAGCGCAAAGTATCTGAGCATGCAGTATACTTAATGACCAGCTTCGACGTGCAGTTTCGCATTATGCTCAATTTCACATTGGATCCTTCATCTCGTCGCTAAAGCTGCTTTTGATGAGAGGCTGCATTTGCAATCCGTGACTTGATGTCAGCTTACGCATTGTATGCCAACGTTCAAGACGTCCCTTGGAACCAACGCGCCTTGCGCACGCATCAACGGCGCACGTACAGAAAGCATCCATAGGGCTGCATCACCAGCCGGCCACTAGGGGACGAATAGCCTCGACTCGCACCCTCTTTTCCCACCCGTTGTCACCATGCACTATGCACGTCTACGCATTCAACGGTATATGCTTGATGGAGCTGGGCCCGCGCGAAGGCCAACGCCAGCTATATCGTCGCGAAGTATGCTCCGCTGCCAATGTATATGCCCATAACCCTGCCTGTCAAAAGGATGGGCAGAGAGGCAGTCGATACCCTTCCGCTAGTGCATTGCAGCTTGCTTGCTTGCTTGCCCTGTGCTGCAGGATATGATGCGCAGCGCCAGATCGTCCCGCACCGCCTTGCTGCTTGTTACATTTGCCGGCTGCTGGGCGGCGCCTTTGCTGATCTGGGCGCGCTCTCTGCTTCCCTACAGAGCGTTTTGTCCACTACATGGCATGGCGTGGCAGCACGCCGACACTGAAGAAAAGCAAAAACAAGTCCCGACTGACACCTGAAGATCCCTTCCGGTCTCTCATGACGCCCACACCCCAACATCTCTATTTTCGTTCCCTCTTGACTTTCTGTGCTAATGTAGGCCTTGCATTGTGCCATGCCCATGCTTGAACCGATCTTGCGTCTTTAGCGGAGGGCCGCCCAGCGCCATACCTTACCTTACAGTAAGGTATGGTACGACCGCGGTACTTTATCTCAGGTACTTTTGGTGTCGAGAGGTACATAGTTGTGCTCGTTGCCCCCCTCAGAGCGCTACCCGGCTAGAGATGAGGAGTACATCCGGCAGGGATCTCGCTGCCTCCCACTACTTCATCCTCTGCCACAACGATAGGTACCTCCTCTTTTGAGCCCATCCATGTCGACCCCCGGTCGCTGACCGTAATCATCCCGTCTGGGCCGCATCTCGACCACATCCCCGATCCCACCCATCCTCTTTCGTCGTTCTTTTACCTGCACGGTTGCATCGCAGCCTCCACCCGGCTCCAGAAGCATAGGCTGTTCTCCAAACGAAGAAAGAAAAGAAAATAAAGAAAAATAGAAAACTCCTCCGCTATCCCCCTGATAATGACGACATTTTGCTTCCAAGTGGAAGCAAATTGATTTCGTCTTTGAAACACACCGCCGAGCCAATGTCGCAAAAGCAAAACAAAAGTGCAGACGCTACCAACCAGATTTCAAGTACTTGTAAAAAGGGCCCATAGGCGGGGGACCATTCAAATAACCTCCTATGCAGTCAGATTTTTGTGAGTTCAGCGCCACAAATGAACAAAATTGCGCTGTAGTATCGTACGTTGTTCCACCGCGATTGAGTATGTTGTATGTAGTCCGCGGGGAGGATTGGCAAGTTGCCTCTATTTTCAGTAAAGTCGTTCAGTAAAGGCCATCTGCCTAGAGTGCTCATCCTCGTAGAGCATGTGTGACGCGTTCGCATGCTGCTCCTGCTCTGAAGCAAACATGTAAGGGTTGGACTGATGGCTGCGAGGCATGTGAGCCATCATGGTGGAAGGGCCTTGAACCATGGGGTATCCTGAGCCGCGCTGTTGAGTCTGAGGCGACGGCTGCTGATATTGCGAGGTCGCAGAAGCTCTAGGGGGGGTCTTCTTGTGGTCTGCCTTCGACCTGGTTTTTGTAATGGTACGATCCTTTCCTCGGCCTTTGATTCCCTTGTTGCTGTTTTTGTAGTGCTCCTTGAAGTACTCGAACATGTCACGGTGCTCAGCAGGAATCTCTTCAGCGCCAGCATACTTGATGAACGTGTCTGTAAGCTTCGCAAGAGACTCGGCATGGTACGAGTTTTGATGAGTCTGAAAGACATTAGCCGATCGAAAGTAACATGTTCTCAGGAACGGACGAACCTTCATGTTGCCCAGCTGGGAGAAATCCTTGTTGCAGTTGTCAAGACGGCACTTGTAAGGCTTCAGCTGTTTGTGCGTCTCCTCGTGCGAACGCACGTTGCCCTTTTGTGCGAAGCCCTTGCCACAAACGGAGCAGCTATAAGGCTTGTCGCCAGTGTGTCGGCGCTGGTGAGTCTGTACCGTCGAAATTAGTGAGATCCATATAGTCTAGACCGTAAGCACTTACCCTAAGATTTCCCTTCTGAGAGAAGGTCAGGCCACAGCCTTGGTGATCGCAACGCTGGGTTGGTTAGAACTTTGGGCTCGAGCTACACGGGAAGTGTGACTTACGAAAGGCTTCTCGCCGCTGTGGGTTCGGGCATGGATTTGCAAGTGCGTCTTTTGCGAGAAGCGCTTGTTACAGTTGGGGCCGTTGCAGACATACTTCTTTCGCGATTCTTGTTCATTCTGCGTTGACGCAACCGAGCCAGGACTAGCCGGGCTGTGTGCGTCCGTGTTCATGTCGCTCTTGGGAGTCTGAACCGGAGTTGCCTGGCGGTTGGGTCGTTTGTCTGACTGTTGGATAATCTTCATCAACTGGTCAACCTTTGTTTCAAAGTTGACTTGGTGAGAAGGATTGTAGGTTTCGTTGAGCGTGATTCTCTTGGAATTTGCAGTGGGATTGGTGGCGGTGGATTTGGTTGTGGAAGACACTGAGCCACTTCGGGTGGAAGGCGAGCGGGCTGCAAAATCCTCTGACGTCTTCACGTCCCGGGAGTATGTTGTTGGGGTGCGGGTTGTCTCGTGCTCGATTCCTTCCATGACATGGTGCCGGGTGTTTGCACGGTCTGCATAATCCTGTTTGAAAGGAGAGCCAAGCGCGGCGGATGTTGCACTTTGGTAGGGGGCATATGAGTAAGAGTTGTGAGTCGGGTAGTGTGGCGCCGGAATGGACTGGGGCGTTGCAACGGTGGTCACGGAGGTGCTGTAGGGCCCGGTGATTCCGTACTGGGAGGCCATAGTTGGACGATGAAGAGAGGCGGAGCTCGTCGATCGTGGGACATAGGGCATGAAGTTCGGGGCGTCCATCATGGCATACTCATGTGGGAGTTGCTGCGCCCAGCGTCCCCAGCTGAGGGGCGCCGTAGGTTGAGCAGTGAGAGCCAGCTTGTCAATGGGGTGTCAGTCTCGCCACGGGAGCAAGACTGAGCGCAGGAGTTTGTGCGAGAGGACCAAGCTCGAATTGAACCAGAGTAGTGGTGAAGTGTATAAGGGCAAGAGTCAAAATAATGAATGAAGAGTGGGATGGATGTGGCAGTTATAGATGACGAGGTGAAACCTGAAGACGGGCTGGATGGCTCACGATGGAGACGAGGTGTATATATATGTATGTAATGCAAGGTATGCCAATGAAGAGGAGGACGAGGAAGAAGAAGAGGCTGGACTGAAGTGAACTGAAGCAGACGAGCCTAGAATCATGTAGCTTGCTCAGACATCAGACCCGAGGAGTTTGGCGGGAAGGCGTGACCCTATGTATACCTGCGGTATTTGAGGTGTCTGCGTACTTCTGGGAGAGGTGACCAAACATGATTGCTAGGTCAAAACCCATTATCTGGTAAAGGGTGCGGATCTGGACCATGCCTGTTAGCTGCATGGGTACCGGGGGAGGAAAAGGTTGTGCCAGGCCTGGGGGTGGAGGAGGGCGAGGCGTGGTATGGTGTGTGTGTAAGTCTATGCCTATGTCTATGTGTGGTGTGTGGTGTGTGGTCCCAGGCGTCCGTCATCTTGGGAGAGCCATGCCGTCCATCCACAGACCCCCCACCCCCACCGGACGGTGGGTTGGAAACACCTGGGCTGAGTCCCCTCCACTCCCCGAGGAAGATCATAAGAGAAAAGGTCTTGGTCTTGCTGCTGGGCAAGGGGGAGGTGGGAAGGCATACAGAAAAGAACAACAAATTTGTCAAAGACAAGGGTATGTTTGCTGGGATGCTGCAAGGTGACAAAAGCTAAACAGGGGTGGCCGACGACATGGACGAGGCGCGACCGCCTGAGCGCAGGACATCAGATTCAGCAATCCAGAGAGCAGAGACGGGGAGCAAGGGTGGACGATGGCCAACGCGAGCAGAGAGAAGACTGGATCTATGCGACCTGTCATCCGGGAGCTCTTGTGCGCATTGGCGCTGGGGCCATATGTATGTCTGATGGTGGTGGCTCCTGGCAAACACCCAAGCACCCGCCTCCCAGGCCGCGCTTGAGTGGACAAGATCATACAAGATGAGACATTTGCGAAAGCGTTGGACGAGCGAGACCCGTCGCGCCGCCCCCCAGCAGTGGACACTACAGCCGCCTTTTGCAAGGGTCCCGCCGGGTCTCGAGGACGGACTCTCCGGCAAAGCCTCTCTGGGAGGCCTTCGGTCCATGGTCAAGTCAAGCCACACATCGATACTGCGGAGAGAAGACGACCCGCGAAAGCTGCGAGGGTGGCGGGTCCGGAACACCAAACTCACAACGCTGCTATTGACACTCGGGGCGGCACGACAAACATAGCACTGAAAGCCTCCCAAGCCCAGCACAGACCTGGGCTGGTAGAATGTGGGCATGTGCGTCAAGCGTATATTTGCGTGTGTGTATGTGCGCATGCGTAATACGTTTGCATGGTGTCTGCCAATCCCGACTCGGCGGGTGCCCAAGCTCTATGGAATTGCCCTGGTGGGCATTTTTGGCAACTGGAGGGGGGACGGACTATGTTTGCGGTGCGAGAGCTCAACCACCGCCGCCTGGGCCATACCGAATGATAGAATGAAGTCAGGTTAGGGAGGGAAGTGTGGCAGACGGCAGCGATCTGAACAAGGATGATAGCGCGCTAGCTGAGAACCAAGATGTGGGGCCCAGAGATTTCGAAGCCAGGGGTTCCCTGACCCGGGGGAAAGGCACTGCTAAACTTACCCTCGAGGGACGGGGACGGGATGGAGG
>PXOD01001078.1:0-38723 GCA_003012165.1 Paramyrothecium roridum | reverse complement strand
GGCTCGCCCATCGTTCGCGCTACTGTACAAGTCCTACAGCACCTGCTCGTAGCGCCTTACTGTGGCTGGTGGTAGTGCAAAAGCCGTCTCGCTAGGTACCTTGGGCTGCGGTGCGCTGCAAATAGAGGCCGCCCTCCCTGTCCTGTCTGACGACTTGCCCCCGTAGATACCCTGACTTGACCTTACTTTTACCTGCCAGCACCCCAAGGCCTTTTCGACGCCCCGTCATCCTCAGCTCGTATTTCTGGACAGAAAAAGGTCCTGCTCCTCCACATCTGCGTCCCACCAACAACCCTGCCTGCTCAGTCCGCCTTACATTCCCCTGAAGCGACAAGATTCTTTTGACCCGAGCCGACGATCTGCCCTGTCCCCCAAATTCTAACAATCGAAACCGACATCAACCCAAGCGACCTTTGAGCCAAGTCGACGCGTACCCAAACGAACCGCAAACCCCGAGAAAATATTACCCCAGATTTGAAGCCATTGTCCATCCGGCGATTGAGCCGTCGATCCCGGTCGGGGGCCCTGCATTAAGAGAGGAAGCGTTGCGTCCATTGTTGTCTCGCTGCCTGGACCGATTGCCAACCAAACACAACACACCATGGCGAGTGCAAATCCTCAAAACGTCATCCGCAGGTACGCGAGACCCTGAATCCCCCGCCTCAGCTCGTCGCCGTCCTGCCTCGCCGCCCTGATTCGCGCCTTTCGTCCCCGGGCCGCGTTCTGGAGCCGTGACCGGAGATTCATTGGCTAACTGAGCGCTCGACTTGTAGGAAATTGGTCATCATTGGTGATGGTGCCTGCGGCAAAACCAGTCTTTTGAGCGTCTTTACGCTTGGATACTTCCCTACAGTAAGTTGACTGCCCAATCCTTACCCACGTTCTTGTTGCTAATCCATCGGTAGCATTATGTGAGTCCGCCCGCCCAATGCATCCCGCCCTCAGCCGATTGACAATTTGATAAAGGTTCCCACCGTCTTTGAGAACTACGTGACCGACTGCCGAGTGGATGGCAAGTCGGTTCAGCTCGCCCTTTGGGATACTGCAGGCCAGGAAGACTACGAGCGCCTAAGACCTCTCGCATATTCCAAAGCCCATGTCATCTTGATAGGATTCTCTGTCGACACTCCAGATTCATTGGATAACGTGAAGCACAAGGTTTGTCCCCCTTGATGATAGGCTCGTTGGGATGGTCGAGGCTGACACCAACTAGTGGGTTGAAGAAGCGATCCGACTCTGCGCCGGCGTGCCCATCATACTCGTTGGTTTGAAGAAGGATCTTCGCGAGGACCCCGTGGCGATCGAGGAGATGCGTAAGAAGTCGCTCCGGTTCGTTACTACCCACGATGGCGAGCAGGCCGCCCGCGAGATTGGTGCCAAGCGATATTTGGAATGCTCCAGCTTGAGCGGAGAGGGTGTCGACGACGTATTCGAGGCGGCGACTCGAGCTGCGCTTCTCACCTTTGAGAAGAGCGAGGGTGGAGGCTGCTGTGTCGTCTTATAAGCGAGCCGCCCATTAGTCGATGCCGAATCATGGACAGCCGAGTCCGCACGAACCTTACGTCCATGATCACTTGTCGCTGCCCCTTGCTTAGTCACGAGGATCTCGAGGTATCGGCGAATGTGGGAGCAAAAATGATTTCTGCAGCGACCAACTTGGGGGGTTTGGAAATGTTGCTTTCCATCTCCATTCGCGTATGGCAGTCGAATTTTGGCTGACCTTTGGATATGATTGTGTCCTTTTGCTTTTGAATGAGCCAATGCGACCCTTGTAGGTCTCTCACTCGAAGGAGCTGTGCGCTGGGTATTGTTACAGTCATTGCATCATTTATCATTATCTTGGGCCTCGAGGCGGAACGGATTCGCATTACACGCTCTGGGCGGACAGACCAACCTACATCTTTATCATCGTCTGTCCCTATTTTGTTTTTTTTGTTGCTGGGCTTCTTTTTGGCAAGCGGGTATTATCTGCAGCGGGGGAACAAAATCTGTCGGGGAGATGGGACATGGGTAGCTTCATTGCTCTGTATTAATATGATGGGTGGACGACATAGAGCAGCCGACGTGATCTTCGTCAAAAATCAGAAGTCATTATCTCTGGGACCACAATGCAAAGTGTGCATTCGGACATCTTGCCTGCACATGAACGTTTGTATGAGAATGATCAGAGCTCCAGATGCTCCATCTATCAATTATATCACAATTTTGGCTAGAAAAACATATACACGATCGTACCAGGGCTCGTTTCCTGGTCCATACAAACGCCAATATCGTACAACAAACCAGGTCTAGCCGAGCGGAGACAATCTCTCATTTCCATTTAGCGGTTCGCCCCTTTACCTCTTCCAGTCGTGGTCCCAAGCTTTAGTGGCAGGGAAATCTGTCTGGTAGCGGGCGTACTCGATGGGTACGTCTCCCAGACCGTAAATGCCCTTCTTCTCCATGGCAACTCGGTAGAGGTATCCCTCGCCGCGGCCTGGGGGACCGACCGTCTGGCGCAGTTCCTCGCAGGCAAAGTACATGCCCGAGTGCATGCGCATACGCTCCTTCTCGATGGCCTCGTGTTGCTGGCGGCGGAAGAGCTGCCACGCGCGGTGGATGGTCCAGTGGCGCAGGTGACGCTGGCGAGCCATGCGGAGCGGCGGCGGCGCGGGCGAGAACATGTTTCGCTTTAGGATCTTGATGCGCTCGAAGTTCTCCGACTTGGGGGCTTGGCGGCTGCGGCGGACGGTGGTCTGACCCGAGCTCTTGGGTGCAGCTTTGGGTGCCTGTCGCGCCGACGAGGCTGGGCTGGTGGAGAACATGCGTGCAGCCATTGTCGTCGGGGTTGCGGAGGGAGCAGCGGCGGTTTGACGCAGGAAAAACCCACGGAGGGAGAAGAAGGAAGCCATGTCGAGAGCGAGGACGGTTCCGTTGGAAGGTGATTGTAGTAAGTCGTGAAGAGTTCGAAAAGGTAGCGCCTTCACTTTCGCCGGGCCGTAGCACACAAACTACGATCTCTTCGGCCTCTTTCTCTTATTTATTTGGCTTCGAATTTGTTTCGGGGATTCGTATTCCAACGAATCGCCGTCTGCCGTTGATGAAGATTCGACGATGTCTGGAGGAGCGTCGGCCGACTCGGAGTTAGTCTCGTCTTGGACGAAATCGTCTGTCCAGTACCCGCGGCACAGATCCAAGGCCCTCAAGACGTCGGCTCGTCCGTTTAGTTCGTGCAGTCGGCCAGGATGCAGGGGGTCGGTGGTGAATTGTCCTTGTTGGTAGAACTCGTGAATATCCTAAAGAAAATGTTAGCTTACAATGCTTCCAGCAGGGGTCGGCCGGGCGTGCGGATTAACAGTAAGTCCGAGCCGACCCCAACGCAGTTCGGTTGGGTGCTTGTGGATGACTTACACGGATAATGAAATCTTCAAAAATAAGAATTTCATGCAGATTCCTCCCTGAATAGAGTTGCACGCATGCCATCTCGGCTGCCCGGCAGTTGTCTCGATGAATCAATCCGGTGAGATTGCACTCCGTTGCAATTATCAAGATGTGTTCAAGTGGCTCAAACTGTTGGCGCAGGAAGCCTAGCGTGCCAACCAGATGAGCATACTCCAGTATAAACACGTTTCTTTGCATCATGTGCCTCATCAAAGCCCAATCGCTCCAGTCAGTCACACTACCCCATGCCGCATCCCAAGCCATTGACAGGTAAACCAAGTCCATGTGCGAGATCACTGGTGTCACTTCGAACAACCTCACCAATGACGCTGGGAGCGGGCTTGCACGGTTCACGAAGCCTATGACGCTGATGATGGCCTTGATCACCTGTGGCATAACGACTTGGAGGCGGCGAAGGCATTCCGTGGTCGACCTCGGTACCTGGCCAACGTACACAAACTTGACCCCTACGCTGCTGGCACTGGGTGCGTAGGACACCGTCCTGTAGGCCTCGGAGGACCACTCTGGGCCCACATGTCGAAAGACATAATCACCGCCAGCATGACCAAGGTAATACCTTGTGCCTTGGAGTCCGACCTTTACGCCGACTCCCGAGGATCCCACACCCTGGGCATTGGGAACAGTGACAGTTTTCCAACGCGAATTACTGCCGCTCTGGACGCCGCCGGCGCTGTGGAGAGGTTTCTCCCCTGCGCTGCGTCGGTACTTGGCACTCTGCCGTTGGGCCAAGAAGAGTTCGGCTGCCTGTGCGGCTTGGTCTATGGTATCAAAGATACCCTGTTGCCTCCGCTTCCTCTTGTCCGAAAGAAGCCTGCGCCTTATGACGATGTCCGCCTTCTGGCTACGCAGCTCTTCCCTGCAAGCAGCTTCTTCTTGCGCCAGCTCTGCAACGATGGGGCCATACCTCTGTTCCTCGGTTTCCCCTTGGAACTTCCATGCGGACGCGAAACCCGTCAACTGCATGTACTGCATCCACCGGAGATGTGCATCTGGGGAGATATAATCGAGATAAGCCATTGCTGTGGATGGATGATTGCCTTATTGGATCGAATTTATGAGAGACGCTGTAAGGGAAAGTGTCTAGAGGAAAAGGCAAGGATGTGATGGCATTCGTACTGGCCTTCGAAAATGCTTCACCCTGTTGTATTATATATACAGACTACCAGGAAAACTACATCAAGGTCACAAGGGTTGCATCCTACCTATCTTTCGAGAATCAAGCAAGCACGTATGTATGCCGAAACTATATTAACAAGGAATAGGCACTGACTGACCTTTAGAGTTTGGCATTCTTGGCTTTGATATATAAAGAGAGCGGTCGTCGTGACCGCAGAGGTCTCGTCCTACTTGTTCCTGCCTGGCATGGCATATATACCTGTCAGTACGAAGAAATCTGAGAAATGTTAAGACGAGGTGCTGCATGGTCAGGATGTCCATTCGAGGTCTATGGATAGGCCAGTGCCCATCTTACTGGTCGTTTTACTCTTCGAACAGGAAGTTTGGGTTTCGTAGAGAATGTGACCCTGTTGGCATTGCAAAGCACTTTCAGCATGTATTTGAATCAGTGTCGCTCCCGCTTACCTTAATCGACTGGTTTGGTCACTGCTGGCTGTTCTTGCCGTTTCCTTCTTCGTTGTGAAGTACCTCCTGCTGATTCCCCTATTCGCACGGTCACTGCTTCGCTTAGATCCCCATCTTCATTATCACATCAGCTTCCTTTTCGTTTTATTAGCAAGATGTCTTTTTCCAGGGATGTTCAGCGTTTTCCCATTGGCTTGCGTCGAGACTGGAGGAGGCAAAGCCCCAGCTCGAGCGACTCCTCAGCTTCGCCGAGCTCATCAAGCTCAGAGGATGATGAAGACCTGGCATTTTCTCCCGTCTTCAACGGATATGCTGCAGAGGACGCAGCCCCCAGTGGTGCCATCATGCAAATGGCACCTTTCCCTATGGAGGGCCTTGGGGATAGTGAAGGCAGTCTTTCGCAGCTACAGACGGGACAGCCAGATGAGCAGTCAGATACTGAGGAGGTGTCTGCTTACGGCGAGGATGCTGAGGATTGGGAGGTTGTTGATATGCTCGACAACAATCGACGAGGCCAACGGGCCGCTGGAGGCAGTTCTCTAGCAGACACTGGACTCTACTTCGACGAGGAGAGGGACGAGGTACACGTGACGGAAGACCTCCAATGGGATCGTGCTCATCTCGAGTACGACCCTCTCTTTGGCGAGCTACGACACGAAAGTTACGCTTTCGAGGGCCGTCCTGGATCATGGCAACCTTACCATGAAGCTGTCCTACGGGTCCTCATCGCCAACGCCCACCTCCGCCGCCCCAATCTCGACCTATCAGAGCATATAGATCGACTCTTTGACCAGGCTGCCGCTGCCGGTAGAGGGCTCGTTGATC
Source organism: Paramyrothecium roridum (assembly GCA_003012165.1). NCBI lineage: Eukaryota > Fungi > Ascomycota > Sordariomycetes > Hypocreales > Stachybotryaceae > Paramyrothecium > Paramyrothecium roridum. The sequence goes on along the minus strand of PXOD01001078.1, from coordinate 32,876 downwards.
GCGCCACGCTCGCCAGGAGACTCGGCCAGGAGGCTTTGCGGCGGTGGCCCCAGCGTCCAATGCTGCCAGCCAACTTACCACGCGAGTTGGCAGCTCGGGTGCAGGAAACCCTGCCTCGAGTATATAATACTCTAGGCGGTAGCATTAGCGACATTGCCGGTGCCTTTTTCCGCGATGGTGCCCTGCGCAGGCATCCCGAGGAGAGAAATGCGGCTGGGGCCGAGGACGATGCGGAGGATACGGATGATGCGGAAAGTGTTGCCACGAGGCTGGGGCTGAGAAGATTGTAAATAGACTATGACCACGCATAATGTGTTATGAATTGGACGAAATTATGAAAAGATCTCACAACAACTGAACTGAGTAATGTCTAGTTTGTGCCCTTGCGTGCGTGATCATATCATACAAGGGAAGACAGGATCCAGTATCTGGGAAAGCACTCAAGTGGTGCTGCCAGGCAATATGCTACAGACCAAGATTCAAGGCTCCTACCAAGGGTGACACCACCTGCAACCTTTCAGAGAGAAATGCGAAAAGTTCTCTGCCCAGAAACTCTCTGGCTTCGGCTGCAAAGTTACTTAGAGCTTGACGAACTAAGATTTGGCAGTACAGGTAGATTTTCTGATGGACATGGCACGGCTCATGGGTGTATTTGATCCTTTGATATAGTTTGCCAAGAACCCAGGCTATACGAGGCATCCCAAAGTCTAGCGGTGGAGCATGTATAAAGCAAAGCCGTTCCCACCACACTGTCACAAAGTCTGCCAACCAAGCCCTGTGTCACTCATGTAGGCTGTAATGAGAATATCCCAAAGTAATCTTTTCAAGTCATAACATCAATCGTAGCAAACTATTTACAATGAGTGCCCCTTGGCCTTCAGCACCGTCCTCAAGTGCTTCATAGCCAGGAGCTCGGCCTTATGGCACGCCAGCAGGTTAGCAGTCTTTAGCACATTCTTGATCTGCCGGCCGTTCAAGTCCAGCGCGCTCAGCTCCGAGATCTCCGCGTCCGTCACGTCGTGCATCCTACGGCCCGCCCTCTTCTCGTCGCCCCCCACGGCTCGTGCTAGGAAGCCTCTCCAGACGGCGACGCGGGCGGCCGCGTCCAGCGGTGGGTAGTCAAGGGAGATGTGGATACGGCTTTCGAATGCTTGGTCGATGTTCTTGACGCGGTTGGTCGTCAGGAACAGGATGCCCTCGTAGTACTCCAGCATGCGGAGGAAGATGGACACGATGCGGTTCCGCTCAATGTCATTCGCACTTCGCTCCTCCAGGAAGACGTCGCACTCGTCCAGGAGCAGGACAGCGTTCCAGTGTGCCACCATCTGCAGCACCTTGGACAGGTTCCTCTCCACCTCGGCTGCATTTGCACCTAGATCACCACCGCTCATGCTGTATAGGGGTACCTGCATGTGCTCGGCGACCGATTCGGCGGTCAACGTCTTGCCGATACCAGGCCCTCCCGCGAGGAGCATGATAATGCCCTTTCCTTTGCCGGAGATTACGTCGTCAAAGGCGTTCTTGTTCTTAACTTGGCTCTCAGCACACGCCAGGACGAGCTCCTTGTGGTCCTCAGGTAGAACAAGGGAGTCGAACGACGCCTTGTCGAACTCAATATTGTGCACGTCGTCGATGAAAAACTCCATCCAACGCTTGTTCTTGAGAGAGTATCCTCTGACCATGGGGGTTGCCTTGAGCATCTGGTCCTCCGTCAACGGGAATAGCCGGCGTGCTTCCTCCTCGGAAATATCATGGCAGTCATTGCCCTCATACTTGGCGGAGTACATGGATGAAAGGTACACCGCATGATGGGAGTTGTTCTTCTCCCAGTTCCCGCCATCAATGACTATTCGCGAATTGACCTCTTCGCGGCGGGTCGTGTCCTTGTCCAAGTGGTAGATGCCCATGCCCTTGTAGGCCTTGTAGCGGAAGCCAGCGAGGAGCCTGAAGCGTCGCCCTCGCTCGGTGAGCATTTCCTTCATGGCCTCCGCGTTTGGGTGATATTCCAGCGGGTAGCTCGCAAGGCTGGTGAAAGGCATCGTGCCGACAAAGTCACGAATCCTCAAACTTGACTCCGACCAACCCATAACGTTTCCATCCCACTCCATAAGCTTACAGTTGAGGACATAGACGTCGCCACAGTTCGTCTTTGCGTAATATCCTTGTTTGAACTCGAAAGCTGTTGCGTGTCCGTTCTTGGACGAAATCACCGTGCAGCCGGGCTGGAAGAGGGTCCACGCGTGTCGGAACGAGACAGCCTTGTTACGTAGATAGTCTTCACGGAGTTGTATCAGGTCGCCCAAGTCCTCAGCCAGGATGTCGTACAAAATTTGCAAGTGTTCCTTAGTGGTCGGGTCGACGTTAGGATCCGAGCGGGCTTTGGAAAATTCGTCCCAGCGATGAACGACGCATTCAAAGGGCGCAGAGAGTGTGAGCTTCTTGAGATCCGTAACGATGCCGGGATAGCCCTTCAAGATCTTGGCGAGGGCAGCCTTGAGATGCGGCGACTGAATGATGATGCTATCAATTACGAGAGGCTTGCTCGAGTCGGCGACCTTGGGCTTCTCTGTGAACTATGTCAGCTCAGTAACAATGGCTGGGGCTGCTAAACTTACTCTTGCGGACAATTACGGCAAATTTTTTTGTTTCCTCATTCTCCGCAGCTTCGTCAACATCGTCAGGGAGCTTGGAGGTCCAAGACTGGTTCCCGTCCTTGTCTATCTTGGCGTAGAGTTCTTTGCTATCGGAGACTGAGCCAAACGCCGGCTCAGCCGCCGGTGGTGATTTCTCCTCGGCAGCATTGTTCGCTTCCGATGGAGGTATCAGCTTATTCGTTCCGATGGAATTGCAGTTGATGGTGAACAAACCTGTGTTTGCCGAGGCTTTGTCTGTGGCGCTGGGCTCCTGGGCATAGGACTTTTCCGAGGCAACGTCACTGCCGCCAACGAGAACGCCCGACGCATTGTCGTCCTCGTGTTGGCTGCCTGAAGAGTTGTTTGTGGTCGACATGGCTACAGGTGCTTTGCAGTCGAGTCTTTACTCAAGCATTGGAGTTTGTGAAGTCGTCGGTAAGACAGCCAATGGTTGTCAAAACGTCAGTAGAGAACTTGAAAATAACTGAGTAGATTTCGTATGTGACGATAGAGTGTTTTATATTCAGCTTATCCAGCGATCTTCACGGTGTGTGACTGTTTGCCGTGAACGCTTGTCTCTAGGCTGCAATGCTTGAGCCTCAATGGTCCAACGGACTAGGACCACTTAGGTCGCCACTTGGGTGATCTTTCAAACCCAGGTCCCGAATATCACCAGTCGGAAACTTCTGTTGTTGAACCCACGTAGCGGCTAGGCCACGCAGGACGGCGTAGGGGTCTCGCATTGCGGCACGCTGCGTCGCCACTCCAGGCACCGAAGGGGAGCTACGACATGGTTTGTTAGTATAGCCAGGAAGAGAAACTGTATTAACTACACCAATGGGCTCTTGTCGACGTGGCGAGCTGTGGGCCGCGCGGGAAGGGCCCATGTCATGTCAGAAAAGAGGATGCAGCAGGCAACAGACAAGGCGCACTTTTAGCGCCGGCAAGCAAAGACCCTGGATCTTCGACGGAGATAAGCGTGAGCCGCAGTGAGCACTGCCACACAGGGGTTAGAGGCAAGCAGGGATGCGTCTCCTTGCAAAGTAACAATACATAATTGTCTGTCTGGGTTTCTGCCGTTTCCTTATAAGTAGCTGTTTAGTTGGAGATGGCATGTAAATGAGCCTTTCGTTTCTCGAGTTTCTCAATGTTAGGAGACAAGTGTTTAGTTGACGTAGAATGATAACCTGTGATCGGCTTTTGGAGTTGTAGACTAAGAACCAATGACCCCGGCTTGGCCTCGTTTTACATGGTGCCACTTTGAAATGGACGCTACCGTTGGCTGGCCTTCAGCTGAACATCTGGACAATTTCTGGCTGCCTTGAGTAGTGAAAAGCATTAAACATGTTCATCAGCTTGTTTCTGCCCTCCATCAAATTGAAACTACAGCCGGACCATCAACCCCGTTAACCATGACTATCGCAGCAATTTCTCAGGAAGGCACAAAGGCAATGACCAAGGCCTACATGCACGATCGTGTAATTGGTACCCTGTACGGATCAGCATTAGGCGACGCTATTGGCCTGTATACCGAGTTCCTCTCGGCCGAATTGTCTCGTCAAGCGTATCCTTCGGGTTCTTTTACGCTTCTTCCAGCATCTGCTGCGACGCCATTTCGAAGGGACAATCATCGAGTTCCTCATGACCCTGGGGAGTGGACAGACGATACAGACCATGCCATGCTGATTCTATTATCCTATCTTCACCACGATGGCAAAGTATTGAATCCGCAAGATTTCGCTGAGCGACTGCACTCGTGGGTACACCATGGCCTGAGAGCCCTGAACACGTTGCCCTTGGGCCTTGGTCGCACAGTTGGCGCTATTGTTAAGAGCGAAAACTACCTCAAAGACCCGGAAGGCACATCCAGAAAGCACTGGGCCGATCTCAAGTACAAACCTGCTCCGAACGGCAGTCTCATGCGAACTCACCCACTCGGGCTTATGTGCTTGGACAAGACGGTTCCTGAGACCTTACAGTTGGCTGCTGACTTTTCGGCTACGACCCATGTGGACCCACGGTGCCTCATTTCATGTGCCATTGGCACGGCACTCATTCGTGGGCTCGTCCGGGGAGACATCACCGAAGAGGAACACATTAATTTGGTCATTGAGCAGGCCTGCCAGTGGTGGACAAGTTATCGAAAGCAGTATATGAAAGACGAAAGCAGGCAGGTAGAACCAGACCTTGACCTCCAAGAGCTTCTCCATCATACAAGCATTGCTGACTTGAACGACTTACACCTGGATGAGTCGTATAAGATTGGTTACGTCTACAAATGTCTGGGCTCTGGAATCCATTTACTACGCTTGGCCATGCGACGAATCGCGCGCGGCCCGACCCCTCTGCAACTCCAAGTCACCGCATTCGAGCCACTCATCACTGGCCTCATCATGCAGGGCGGCGACGCTGACACCAACGCATGTTTCGCGGGCGCTCTTCTCGGTGCCTACCTCGGCTATACGGCACTTCCCTCGCATTGGCGGGATGGCCTAAAATACGGAGAATGGCTCATGGTCAAGGCCGAAGCTCTGAGTACCGTCATTGGCGTTCGAGAGGGGAGGTACAGCGGCGCGGACGACAAGGATACGGCACCAGACGGCGGGCGAGGCGTGTTCACGGAGAAGGAGTTGGAAGAGAAATGGGCGGGTCTCAAGAGAAGGTTTGACGAGCACCATCAGACGAACAGGAAGAGGGAAGAAGCAGAGAAAAAGAAGCAGGCAGGATGGTTCGCTTGGAAGTAAACAAGCATACTATATCTGTCCTGGTGAGGCCTGGTGAGGCGTGTACTACTAGTAATCTAAGATTGTGTACTTTATTGATGGCCATATGTAGGATACCAATGTTCGACGTGGCTCACATGTAAATCATGGCCTAGCCTTGTTGCCCGTCTACATGCAAGGTGCTTCGTCCGAGTACCAGTCCCGGAGTTCCGTCAATATTCATCCCAAATTAGTATAAAGTACTCTGAAAAGCATGATAAGAAATTGTTGTCCGAGCATTGCCAATAGCTGGCTATGTTGCTTCACGATGCTCAAGTACAAGGAATATTCTTTGGCGGCGATGGTCATGCGACGACGCCGTCAGTCCCAAATGTCCTTGGAAGAAGTGGCGACTGATGTCCCAGCGAACAATTATGGTTAGAAGTCTCCAATTGTCAAACTGATAGGCAAGTTTATATGCCGCGACCCTGAATGCGCTCTGCAGCGATCCCATATGCCGAAAGAGTGTCGCCGACTTCGCAAGGATCCTCGCCGAACTCGACCTTTTCGAAACCAAGAGGTCGATCCTTCTCGAGAGCCATCTTCCCCATCTGCGCTTGGCACCGATAGCTTCCAAAGCGGTACTCGACGACTGCACGGGAGCCTGCGATGATGAGCTCCTTGACTTCGTCAACCTCAAAGACGAACTTGGTCTTGAAGTAGGCCGTGAGGGCGGCGGCGTTGACGAGCTTGGAGTCTCCCGTGATGATGAGCACGCGCGACACATTGCCGGCGATCGGATGCTCCTCGGACTTGATCCTGTTGTAGTCCATGCGCACCTTGTACCCTTGGATGAAAACGCCCTTGGTGAAGGAGATGCTCAACATGCGGCGGGCAGCATCGGGAGTAAAGAAGACAAGCTTGGCGGCCGCGGTTCGATGGCGGACGTTGTCAGCTTGGTTGATGTACGTACACCAAACGCGGCCGACGTTCCTCACGGCCGCCAGGAGGTCGTGAACGTCAACCTCGGGAGGCAGGTTTGTCAACCACAGGCCGCAGTTCTCCTCGTCCGTGATGTGGTCGGCACTGGCGTTGCTCGATGTGTGCATCCCGCAGTAGCGTATGGAGAACTTGTCAGGCCAAGCTTCGGGCACATGGGGAGGCGACGGGAGATAGCCGCATTTCTGGTGGCTGTTTTGTGCGACTGCCAGCATTGGACGGAAATGTCCTTGACGCGAGGAGCGGTCCATGAACGCTGGACCTGGGGGAGGCAGCATCATGGCGTGCCCACATGCTGCATTTCCCTTTGAATCAGACACAGGAGTGGTGTACCCCAAATGCGCAAGTGCATCTCGATTTCCTACAGGATTTCCAATGAGGACGTAATTTGGAGGATCGCGGATGGTCTGCTTTGGCATGTTGGTTTCGGCAGGCGAAGCTGGATTATTTTGCATGAGACCTTGTCCCGGCCCCAAAAGCACCCTAGAAACTGATGCGGAATCCAGCATACTAAAAAGTGAAGCCGATGGACTGATGCCCTGCTGATAATTTCCGAGAGCAAGGCTGACAGTTGAAACTCCAGAGCCTCCAGAGCCTGCGCGAGCAACGTAAGAGCGTTCTTCAAGACTATCCTTGAAGAGTTCTCGGCCTTGCAGTCGATAAACGGACTCGCCGCTACCTGTGTTTGGCAAGCCGTAACTGTGACTGGCACCCGGAGAGATCTGCTCAACATTTCCTCCAGGCTTTCGGTTGTTTTTGTCCGCAAACGGGCTCTCCTGCAGCGGCTGTGAGGTTGCAGAGGAGGAAGGTGTCAGGAACATGGAGCTTCTCGCAGGAGAGCCATGCAGACTGGGTGTGAGGAATCCAGTAGATGGGATAGTCAGGATACCAGAGTAGTTACTGAGCGGTGTTTTGGGGCGAGGGGCCTGCATGGGATTCTCGTTGAATGCATTGTCTCGGTCGTGGGAAGCGCCGGCTTGGTTCGGTTTGCCAAACCAGCTCATGCTTTGGTCCATTCCCATGACTGAGATGACGAAATCCGAAGTTGATTCTGCCGGCACTTGCCCGTAGGTTCAAGGTGATGATGTGGCAAAGGTAGGAACAGTCAGGACAGTCTGAAGAGGTGCTGTGAGTTTGGAGGCAAATGCACTTGACAACGAGGCGTGTAAGTCGAGTAGATCACATGAGCAATGTAGCAACGGAAGAAGGGTTTCGACCAGCAGTGCAACTCGAAGTCTCATGAAATATGATTCTTGCAGTTTGAAAGTGAGAGCATGGTGTTCCCCATTCACTGGGATGTGGTTTTACTTCACGGAGAGGGTGCAGACGTTGGCGGCCGTGTCGCCGGGCCAGTTCCCGGGTAGACCTTGACGCAGGCAGGAGTTTTCTGCAGGTATCCGGACCACGTCGATCCCATAGCAACATCGTTCCAGATAAGATTAAGCCTTGAGTGAAAGCGCCCTCTGAGGCTGGGATATCTTGAGCTCGATGCCCTTTCCTGGCTGCGCAATCTCGACGAGGAGGAGAGGCATTGGCCCTTGACGCAGCTGACACGATACAAGGAGTGCATTCAGAACTTTAGCCTTAATAATTATGCTACGTGCAGGAGGAACAGGAATCGAGACTCCCTGTCGGCTTGCGGCCAAGTTAGATTAGCACTGCGTCAGTAGGTAGATTTGTCAAGGTGCAACCCGTCTCGTTCAGACGCCGTTGCGTGCTTGAGTCACTGAGGGCAGCCAAATTGACAGTACCGGGTGCAACGATGCAAACAGATTCCGCGGAACACGGGATATTGCAGGGCGCAGCATGCAGAATCTGGGATGAGAATGAAATGGAACAGTTACACTGCATTCTTTTCATCCTGACCCCCCCATGTCGCGTGGAGGGAGAGGTGAGAGGTACCCTAGACAGCAGCAGTCATTATCTACACTTTTGTTGTTCCGCATGCATGCAGGCTGGACGGCGGCTAGTGTTGGTTAACACATGTGCGACAGATACAGATACAGATCAAGCAGGAAACCTTGTTTGGGCCGCGAAGGAATACAGTTGGAAGCGGATTTGTCCGATATCATGGTGGGTTGCGGACGCTAATGACGGTAAGACTCCAACGGTCCTGCGCAACATCAGTGGCAAACCATTGGATATCTCAGACTTGGTACCATGTTATTCAATCATTCACCTGATCCCAAGCGTAACATGCATGTGCCGCAGCCAGCAAAAAAAATGAAGGGCTGTACCAATTACCTCGTTCGCTCTCTTCCCCCCCCCCCCCCCCCCCACGGCTAAGATCGAACCTCAAGCAATTTCTTGCTGCAGTCGGTTAAGCGATGAAACATGGGATTCCCACCAGGACCACGTTGCCAAAAGGCGCTTGCCGGTCGTTTACAGAACAATTCCTTTGCGTGACATCTCGAAGCCACCCCCAAAAAACGCTCGTTTGCGTCCGAAAGGAAATAAGAAGGATTCCAGAACGGAGTGTCTTCAATCGACATCCGAGTCGATCCCGAGTTTGTCTGATGTCGCTGAGCCAGGGGGCCAGGGCCTTGCCAGATGCAGCAGCTTTTTGTCCCAACTCCGTTTCAGATACCAAGAAACTTCGTACGGCAATACAAACCGCCGCCTTTGAGTTGAGATGGGCTTCGCGTTCCAGACTGCCGAATCGGGCACTTCTCAGCGATCGAGCTGCCAAGTGTGGATTCGAAAAAAACCACTTTACATGGGCGACTGCCGTCCCCGTGGTCTCCGTCACGTTGGCACGTCGAGATGGAGCCAGGACGTCTGCTCAAACGCGGAGACTGCCTCAGACACCCCTGGTCTCAGCTTCGGATCCCACGCGCCGATTGGCCCAACAAGAGCCCGACCCCTGCTCAAACTCTCCAGAAGCTAATCTGAAGCTTCAGACGTGTGATCCACAGCTTCACTTCCCCTTCGCTAGCAATCCCTCGCCAGCCCTGCCGAAGTTGGGACTGGGAGCCGATGGACCTAACGAAAACAGGCAGGGGTCCTAGCGAAGAGCAATCTCTTGGCGCGCTGCATGGCGATGTGAGGCTCCTCATGGGACGAAAAAGAGAACCAAGGCAGTGGGGGCAAAAAGCCTGGACGCATATCCGACACGCGCTGACGTCCGTTGCGAGATCCGCCCATGTGAGGTTGGCCCTCGGTTTCATCTTCAAGGAGCCTCAAGGGTTTTCCTTGACGATGGCAAGCCCCCACGCTCCGTCCGAACATGAACGACACGCGTGGGATGCTCGTGCCCGGGCCGGGCAGCCAGGCGAGTCGAGTATATAGAGAAGCGTTGCCTCCCCTCTCAGAGGCCATGAGATGAACAGCAGGCTTCCTCGGTTTCATCCCATTCTCATTCACTCTCGCCACTGGGTGGTTTGTTTTTTTCTTCTTCTGCCATTCCTTCACGAGTTCTGCGAACTCTTTCGTTCTTTGGTATCTCGATTACCTCCCTCTTTTTTGCTTCTAATTCTACCTTCATTTTTCACTGCCTGGCCGGTCCTGCTGTTAGTGAACACTCTTTTATTTTCAAATACCCAGCCGATACCTAGTTTCGCCAAGATGAAATTCTCCTCCGCGAGCATTCTAGCCGCCTCTCTGGGCATGGCTACTGCGACTCCCACCCGCCACAGCCGGCGATTCGGTTTCCGCGAGGGAGGCCACCCGTCCATCCACAAGCGACAGGTCCCCCAGGAGCACTCGCACGACTTCGTGCTCACCATCACCCGCAACCTGCTCAACCTCGACAACCCCAAGGGCATCGTCGACCCCGTCTTTGGCCTGCTCGGCAATGCTGCCGCCGCAGACGGTGCTGGCCAGGTCACCAACCTCGACTGCCTGAAGCAGGAGACGGCTGACCAGGCCTTCACCAACGCCAAGGCCGCCAACGACATTGGCGGAATGGCTGCTGCCCTGCTGTTCCAGGCCATTGAGAGGAACACCCAAGGCGTCGGCACCCAGAGCGTTCTCTGCACGGAGACGCCCGTGAACCCCGAGGTTGCTGCTCTGACCCAGCACCAGGACGCTGCCGGCGAAGGCGCCCAAGCCCTCAACAAGGCCATCACCCTCGAGCTCGCCCGCCAGCTTGCTGCCTTCGGCGCTGACCCCCAGCTTGCCCTTCTCAGTGGCACCTTCGCCCCTGGTGATGTAAGAGACGGCCCCCCAAATCTACCCTCCCGAAGCTGCCGCTAACACAAGAGCAGGTTAACGACGCCACTGGCGCCGGCAACTCCTGTGACCAGGAGGAGCCTGACCTCGGCTGCATCTTCTCCCAGGGTCTCCTCGTCCTCGACGCCAGCCAGGAGGAGATTGCCGAGGCCGTCAAGGACGTTGCCCAGACATTCACGGGCACTGGCGGACTCATCGCTACGAACCTCGTTGACCTCAACACGTTCTCTACTGCCAGCGTCACCGAGGTCGTCGACCTCGCTACTGTCATTGGAGGGGGTGCTGGCGGTGCTGACGGCGCTGACGGCGGTGCCGGTGCCACCCCTACGCCCGCCCCAACTCCTGCTCCTACTCCCGCGCCCGTCGCTACACCTGGCCAGGACGAGTGCGTTGTCGTGCCTCCCACGCCTCCTGCTGGCTGTTCCATCGTTACTACTACCATCATTGGCGGTGCTGAGTCTACGCTTGTCACGTCTATCACTCCTGTCGTCACCCCTGCGCCTGGTGCTGGTGCTGGTGCTGGAGCCGGCGCCGGAGCCGGAGCAGAGGCCGGAGCTGGTGCCGGCGACGGTGCCGAAGCCCCTGCGCCCGCCGCCGGCAATCTCCAGCAGTTCACCGGCACCCTCGGCGGCCCCCCTCCCCCCGTCGAATCCAGCGCCGGTGACCGTCCGTTCCTCGTCAACGGCAACTCCTTCCCCGCCATCGGCCCCGCCCTGGTCCGCTCGTGCGATATCCAGAACAACCAATGCTTCAACGCCGTCAACTCTGGCGAGCTAGACATCGAGACGTCCGAGTGCCAGGCCCAGCTCACCGCCTGCAAGGCCGCCGCCAGCGGCAGCGCCCTCCGCCGGCGCCAGGCCACCGGCGCGTTCGGCAGCTGCTCGGACCCGACCATCGTCTTCACGGACGACCTCGCCGACCGCCAGGAGGCCGCCTTCAAGCCCAACAACGAGGCCGACTTCAACCACGGCTCCGCCCAGAAGATCGGCATCATCGCCAGCTTCATCTGCCAGCGCCTCGCCGGCTCCTGCAAGGCCGACGCCTCTGTCGTCGCCGACTGCGCCAGCGCCCAGGCCGAGGCCGTCGCCGCCACGCAGGACCAGACCGCCGCCGACATCTTCAACGCTGCTCTTGTGGGTAGCGGTGCCAGCAATGGAGGCGCCCAGCAGCCTGCCAAGCCACCAGCCCAGCAGCCTGCGGAACAGCCCGCCCAGGATCCCCAGGTTACAGCTCCTCCGGCCGCTGTCACACCGGCTCCTTCTGCCGGGGCTGGCGTTGTCGTCACCACTGTTACCGTTTGCAACTGAGGGGTTGGCACATTGAGTGTGCTACTTCTTTCTGTAGAGATGTCTTGATAGAGAGCGTAATGAACTTAATGATTATGAAAGTTTTCTGTCTACTATTTTGTCTGTTTGATCGTGCTTCGTACTCCTTGGATTTCGAATACATTCAATCCTGCAATGACTGCATCCTACAAGGGCATGTCTTCTATGATCCAACCATTTTAGGGTGACAGGCAACGAACCAAGTCGTTGCGTAGTCATATCCTTGTGTGTTTCTTCAAGTAGCTCCAACCGCAGCTCGCTTAAGGCACGCGATGCCGCGCTCATGCGAGGTGACATATCTGATGCATCAACTACCACTGGGGTGCCGCGAAACTACACCGCTCTAATTACCCTATCCAAACCTGGACATTGCCCCTTGGGTGCATAAATAATATGTGCGTCACTAAATTCTCACTGATCACCGTTCACGATCCTTTCACTTATCTCCCAATCTGTCGCTTCTGCGCTCACAGGACCACAGTTTTGTGGCTCTCTTGCACAGGCATCAGTCCGAATGCTTGACTTCACGGAGCGCTTTCCTGCAATTCTGGGCCTTTTCCACTCAAAATGAATTGCGCAATGGGGTAAGGTTGGCAAGCGGGCCGGGGGTGGGTTGAGGACAACCCTCGAGAAACGGGATGCGCGAGTAAGACAGCTGGAGCTGGTGAAGTGCTCTGGAGCTCTGCAGGATGCATACGTCGGCGCAAGCCAAAGTCACCCAAGGCCGAAGTGTGGGGTCGTTGCGCTCATTCTGCCCGGCACTTCCTCCTCGCTTACGGCCGTGTCCCCTCTTTTACGGCCGTTGCGTTGGGACAAGAATTCCGGTCTCAAACGGAATTGCCAGATGCGGTGAAACCGTGCAGAATATGGGATTGAATTGTCATCTCTTCTGGTTAGCAGGGGGTTAATTGGGGTTTAGTCGAAGACAGCCGATGGACTTGGGACATGCCAGTGAGACTACGAGGCGTTGCAAGTATAAAAGCTAGACCGAACCGCAGAACAATCTCAAACTTTTGGCCGAGAGGCATAGTGCAACGACCTCTGCAAGCTATCAAACGTGCTTTTGGAAAAGGAAGGCTCCCGACTAGTAAAAAGAGTTGTAAGTCGTGCCACTCAGGCCCATACTCTCGCATAATGGCGAGCTCGAATTACACACTGCAGTGGCTCAGCGATGACCATGCGTTCCACTTTCAGATTCTCCGCGCCCTGTCTATGAGTATATACGACGGCGCAGACTTGGGCGAAGTCCTGGTCGCGTCCCACTCCATCATACCCAAGAGCTTGGAAAGCTTCTCCAACGCCTTCATCGAAGTTGCGGAGAGCGTGTACAAGAGAGCCAAGAGCCTCGCCAACTCAAAGTTTCCCGCCTCGGCCCGCACTGCCTTCTTCAGTGCTGCGACCTACTTTCGCGCCGCCGATTTCTATCTTCATGAGAACCCATCTGATCCCCGGATCTTCGACTACTGGGGGAAGCAGACGGCCGCTTTTGACGCAGGGCTGGCGACGCTGACGACCCCCAATGAGCGGGTGACCATCAGCACCCCGGATTTTGATATCCCGGGCATCTGGTTCGCACCCGACGATTCGGTGGAGCAGCGACCGACCATCATCATGTTCAATGGGTACGATGGCTCGCAGGAAGAAATGTACCACGCCGCAGGGGTCGCCGCCCTCGAGCGAGGGTACAACGTGCTCACCATTGAGGGCCCCGGGCAGCCGTCCGTCCGGCGCTACCAGGAGGTCGGATTCACGCACGAGTGGGAAAAGGTTGTGACCCCGGCCGTAGATTATCTACTTTCACGATCCGACGACGTCGATCCCAACTCCATCGGTCTCTTTGGCTTCTCATTCGGCGGGTTCCTGGCCCCCCGCGCTGCTGCCTTCGAGCACCGCCTCGCGGCCGTCATGGCGATTGACGGCGTGTGGGACTTCGGGGCCCGCGTACGGCACGACTTTGGCGAGGCAGCGATGCGCGTCTACAACTCCGGCAACAAGACGGCGTTTGACGCGCTGGCTCAGCGCTACTTTGAGCCCGATGCTCCTACCGAGCTACGCTGGGGGCTGGGCCAGGGATTGTGGGCTTTCAATACCCGGTCCGCGTACGAGTTTGTGACCCTGACGGCCGCGTACACGCTGGAGCATGTCGTCGACAAAATCAAGACGCCCGTCTTCGTGGCCGAGGGCCAACACGACCCGGCGAGTCTGGGCCAGCCTGAGAAGCTCGCCAAGGCGCTGGGAGGTTGCGGTCACTACCACCTGTTCCGGGCCGAGGACCTCGCGGCTGAGCATTGCGGCATGGGTGCGCTCAAGCAGCAGAACCAGGTTGTGTTGGACTGGTTCCAGGGGATTCTGGATTCTGAACGTGGGTGCACTATCAAGAAGTGTTGATACTTGTCTTTGTATAAAACTGCCGTTGCTCTACATGGCCACTCAGTGTAGGGGTGCAATTTGCAACCTTTTCGGGTATCATGGGCGGTGCATTGACCACAGGTAAATGACTAGGTGCAGCGGTGATCTGGTGGATGGATGCATGTAACAAAAGCACAGACTACCGCCATTTGCGGGACTCGGCTCTGTAGTTACTCTGTACGGCTGGGCGGCTTGGCCCTCCAAGGACTAAATGGCAAAGTGCTTATCATCAGTCCTTGCATCCCGTCCTCAATTGCTTCATGTGATTCGTTCATTCTCGAGACGATGGTTTCGCCAAACAGGGGTTTGTGTGCCCTCGGCAATTGCTGCCTGGCAGTCAAGCAGCCTTTCTTCAGCCTGCGGATCTGCCCGTCACGCAAATACCACACACATGAACCAATCGAAAAGAAGGCATTGCACTGACGTCCACGGACTACTTCAGGCTCCTAGATTGTGGCGATGCCGGCAGCAAGGCCACATCGATGCCAACATCGCCGATAGAATCATCTTCAGGCAACGGAGTCGAATCGGCCTTGAACCGTCAGCGTGGGTGCCCCGGTCGAGCGGCAACATAAGAACCAGCACATCTCCTGCGAGAGTTCTAAAATAGGACAACTGGATTGGCTCCCAAAGTCCTAGACATATCTGGTCAGAGAAGTCCTAATCAGGAACTTGTGCTCAAATTGATGCACAAGGTAGCTTCGCCATCTCCTCCGATCAGAGGGCTCTATCAAGTAGCATCGAAGATTGTTCTTCCTCCCACTAAACAGTCATTATTCATTCTACACGGCGTACGCCAATCGCGAACATGGGCGCAATATTGGGAGATGTCAATGGCTACGAGAGCCATGTAGAAGAGAAGCAGAAATATGAAGTGAAGAAGACCTGGCGCATGCCTTGGAGCAAGTCATCAAACTCCAAATCTACCCAAGCCACCGACGCTACTGCGAAGGCGCCCGGCAAGGACCCGGATTTTGGTACCGATGCCGCCACCAAGACCATGTACGAGAAGAGCAGGTCCGGGGGTTATTACGAATGGGCCGAAACCCCTCCCAAGCAGCTGTCCAAAGCTGCCGCTCGCGCACAGGACCGCGTCGCCATCAAGATCTTCAAGACCAAAGACCTCGACAAGCCGTGCATCGCAGGTCGCTTCTCCCTCAAGCACCACATGATCGAGGTGCAGAACTCGAGCCTCGTCGCTGCACTTGAGCCCATCCTCAAGAAGGAGGCCGTCCACCTTGACGTCAACGAGACGGCCAAGTTTGAGTCGCCATTCCAGGCTCTATGGTTCTGCCAAAACGACATCATAGATCTTTGCAAGGCTACTAGCCCCTCGGAGCCCGTGAAGAAGTATCTGGATCTACTCGTGCGCGTCCTCGACGACCTGTTCGGGGATCTGAGGCTCAAAAAGGCCAATCGGCTAGCCAGTAACCTGGTTGACTACGACACTGTATGGACACTTTTCCCTCGAGGCTCGACCCTTTACACGTACGGTGTCAATTCTGAATCACTCAGCAAAGTCCAAGGCACAAGAGAGGCTCTGCCTCACGAAGGGAATGGTCTTCTCATCAAGGTCAAGGTCTTGGAGTTCAATGGCAAAGAGTATATCTGGAAGGAGAAGCAGTATCTTATACCTCGCTTCAAGGGCAGGAAGCCCATCACCGAGCTCCAGCATTATCCGTTCGAGTTCCATGCTCGGAAGGCTGAGATCCAAGGCCGGCTCACCGCTCGTGGCAGGAAGGCTCTCGACTATCAAGGCCTTGAATATCGCACCTATAATGGCATCGCAATCCACACCAACGGCGAATGCTCAGAGAGGCACAACGTTGAGGGCCGTGTTCTCATAGACGTCGTAGGGTACAACAAATACCACCTCGCTCAAGGGAAACGGGAGGCTAGCGACCCCAAGATCGAAAAGCACACTCAAAGCAAGCAGGCCTCCGACAAGTCTGAGCCCTCGGAAGACGTCTCGGATGGGAAGAGACTCGATGAGCAAGAGCAGCAGAAGAACAAAGAAGATATGCTGGCGAACACAGATGACTTGTGCTTTATATCCGAGTTCATCGGGGGTTACGCGCTGAAGAACAAAAAATGGAGTCCGTTCCTCATCCTACCATCCCTATTTGACTTATGTGTTGCTAACATTCTTTCCAAAGTGAAATTCTTCGTTGAGGACATTGAGCCCATGGTTTGGAATTCCGAAGCCTATTCTCACCTCGTCTACGACGAACAGCAAAAGGACCTTGTCCTTTCCTTCGTCGAAAACCATGGCGTCGAGCACAGGAACAAGACAGCACTGGAGGACGTGATACTCGGCAAGGGCCAGGGCCTCATCATCCTGCTTTCCGGCCCTCCGGGCACCGGCAAAACCCTCACGGCCGAGGCGGTGGCGGACCGGACGAAGCGGCCCTTGTTCTACCTGCAGGCCGAGGACCTGGGCATCAGCGCGAGCATCCTGGGCACCAAAATCAAGCGCGTTTTCGAGATGGCTACGGATTGGAACGCGGTCATCCTCCTTGACGAAGCAGACGTCTTCATGGCCGAGCGCCATCCCACCGACATCCATCGGAACGAGCTTGTGAGCATTTTCCTGCGGGAGCTGGAGTACTTCCGCGGCATCATCTTCCTCACCACCAACCTCTACAGCACCATCGACTCGGCCTTCCGCTCCCGCGTGAGCCTTCATCTTCGGTTCCAGCAGCTGTCCCGGGAGTCTCGTGAGAGCGTGTGGCGCAAGTTCCTCGAGCGACTGCCTGATCAGAAGCAGCTGTCTGGTCCAACCTCCGGGCAAGATTCTGATGAGGACGGCGGCCTCCCCTCGTCGGGAGAGAAGCCGCTGGATGAGGAGGACCTTCACGAGCTGTCGCTTTGGCGCCTCAATGGCCGCGAGATCAAAAACGCGATCAAGATGGTCCAGAACTGGTGCTTTCACAAGGGCTATCTCATGACGCTGGAGAGATTGGAAAGTGGAATCAGGGTAACCACGCCCCATGCCAGCAAGGACGGAGATGTGAGCGCGGAGCTCTACGACTAGTCCGGCACCAACCCGACCGGAGGTTCAAATGGGTGTTTGGGGAGTTCGGGTGTGGTGGATCTCCTTTGTTGTATTTCTATCCACATCTAACAACCCACTAATTGTGAAGCAATGTCAAATGCAAAGATAGCCTCTTTTCCTTCCCTGCTGCGTTTTCATGGCGCAGTCGACAACTATTTGGCAAAATATCAGACTCGACTAAGCGCCGTCTTTCGCGTGCTGTAAATGTGGTATTTTGTGCAAACCTTATGTCGGGTCAAGCTATGATCAACTGTTTAGAGCAAAAATGGAGAAACACAAGTCGACTACAAACATTCTGACAGCCAGGCCACCCATACCCATTTGGCTGTCTGTAGATACCAAGTACTTATCAAATCCTTTGCAATCATTGAGACAGAGCACTGATGTAGCGTCGAGCGCTATCTCTTCCTTCCATTCAACTCCACGAATATCCAAACACCTACGCCAACGTCCCTCAAAGAACCACGACAGCTATCCCACCAAGAGCGTTGTGTTGTAAGCCACAGGTTGGAAACTTCCTCGACTGTCAAGCACCTTGTTTGGCATCAATCAAGTTTGTGGCAGCATTATAAACCGCACTCCACGCCTTCGCAACGGCTCCGTGGGTTGCCATGGTGGTAAAGAGAGCAGCGGCATGAACCAAGTCCAGCACTCCTCCAATCAAGCCATTCACTCCAAGGGTGTCCTTGAATAGCTTCTCGACGGCTACAATCTGAACATGAGCGTTCGGATGTGCCCCTTTGTAGACGCTGCGCATCGTTGCGAGCGATGATGAAAAGTGCTTGAATTGGCGGGGAGACTTTGCTTCTACTTCCCACGGTCCGCCGCGCCCCTTGCCTTTCGGAGGTGGGCTGAACGGAGACTTTGTGTCGCAAGTGCCGGGATAGATGTAGTAGTAGCACATCCACTGCTCGGTCTTCTTGTCCCAAATGTCCACGTAATAGCCATTAAGTCTCGCTGCTTTGATTCTCTCTTGGCCAACAGGAGTGCCTGATCCAGTCGGTTGCCCTTTGTGGTTACGGGAATGTGCTGTTCCTTCGGTTGCAGATTCTGGCGCTGGGGGTGCTGGGAGTTTGACAGATTCGGAAACTCGTGGCAAGCGGTAAGACTGGTAAGTATAGTTGAAGAGAGTTATGTTGTACCAGAGAAATATGCGCGTTACTTCCACGACATGGTGATTCTCGTCGTCACTCTCCGTCCTGCTGGTTTCCACCGCCAATGTGTTGATGATTGCCACAGCGACACAGAAGAAGTACACAATAATCGCAGTAATAGCAGGTGCTTTTGCAGCATTACGAAAAGAGCTCCTCTCGTCCGACATTTTGGGAGGTTCTACCTTTCTTGTCGACCTTGTTCTTGCCATGATATGCCGGCAGTAAAGCGAGGGTGAGAAAACTACGCGTTATAATTGTGACAGGTTCATGATACCGATACTGTGTGGGTGGTTGAGCTTTGTATTCCTTCCTTCTGCCATCGTCCATTTCTTTGTTGAGGAGAACGGACGCAAGGTATCGATGAAGTAGTGCCCTATGCCATTCAATGCCTTTGAAATCTAAAAGTGGAACGGATGTCTCAGCCATTGGAACAAAGAAGCGCATGCCGCACCTGGTTTATTTTGAGCATAGGTCACATAGGCATAAGTCCGTCACTCTCAGTACAGCATCTCACGTTGATAATTCACAACAAGTGGGCGAGATTATACTGAACAAGCTGGAGGGGTTGCAACTTCAGCTGGCTCATGTGTTGCACGGATCTCCATCTCGAAAATTGTGCACGGTTTTGTCTACTCACGATTCTACTCTCGGTGATATCTTCGATTCATATGCAAATGAAGCCTACATGTCTTACAGGTTACGCTGACAACGGCCAGCTACTGTGGTAAAAGAACCCTATTCAATTCGTCATCTGCGTAATTATATAATCAAGCATGATATTTATGTTATTCTTTCCATTTCTATTACTAAGTTCTGTCTGGCCAAGCAGGTGCATCTCGCGGCGGCTGTGGATGGAATGGCGCCGTGCCCCGCAACACCAATGCAGGTGAAGCCACACACTCACGTCATCGAGCGACCGACCGCTTCTTCATGCCCGAGTTTCCACGCCCAAGATACCCGTACCTTTCTGCCATTGATCCGCCAATTCTACATAAATACATTAAACAAAAACACTAGCAATGTCTCAGCCAGAGAGCAAGCGCGTAAAGACCGAAGAGCCTCAGTACGAGCTCATCTACTGGCCCGGCCTCCCCGGCCGAGGCGAGTTCGTCAGGCTGCTGTTCGAAGAGGCCGGCGTGCCCTACATCGATCACCACAAAGACGCCAAGAAAGCTGCTGGCGACGTCGCGGCTCTTACAGCGGCAGAGAATGTCGGCGACGAGTCTAATCCGCCCGTCTTTGCCCCTCCGGCCCTTAGACATGGAGACGTCCTTGTGAATCAAGTCTCCAATATCCTGCTGTATCTGGCACCAAAACTCGGCCTTGGCCCCTCAGAGGGAACCGCGCTGTACCATCTGAACGGCATCGTGGCCACCATTCTCGACGGCTTGGTCAACGAGATCCACGACACCCATCATCCTATGTCGATGATGCTCACTTACGAGGAACAGAAACCCGAGGCCAAGAGACGTGCCTCCGACTACATTGAGCACCGTCTGCCAAAGTTCTTCACCTATTTCCAGCGACTGCTAGATGCAAAGACCAGTGGCGACGGACCCTGGCTGTACGGCGGGAATTTCACATATGCCGACCTTGTACTCTTCCAGGTACGTCAAGGCCGTTGAAATTAATGTGACAATGAACTCACAAAATGATCCCAGGGCATCGATGGCACCAAGTTTGCGTTCCCTAAAACGGTAGAGAAGCTGCAGAAGTCGGGGAAGTATGATGGCGTCTTCAAGCTTTACGAAGCAGTCAAGGAGAGGCCAAACATCAAGGACTATCTTGCCAGTGACAGGAGGCAAAAATACGCCGATGGCATCTGGAGACACTATCCCGAGTTTGAGGAGTAAATGGTTCAACGAAAAAAAAATGTGCACCTGCAGAGTAATTCATTCTAGCCGATATAACCAGGCAGCGCGTTCCAATCACTCACCAATGAACCAAGTTACGTCTACAGTCACAACTAGCTCCCAACCCTTGGCCAAACATAGAAACAATAGTTACCATCGAAAGTGTCTTGTATTCAGTGCTTGACTTTGTGGTGAGTTCATTCTGATACCTAGCATTGATGAACCTCTCCTCAACACGTGTTGGAGAGGTTACACGTCTTTAAAGAGGCGCCACGATCAGCTCCCAAAATCCCTCTCAGCCAAAAGCCAGCTCGTTATATCCTACGCTTATGAGACTCTGCTCTCCAGGCCTGTCGCCGGTACCAGTCCAGTAGAAAAGACCACCCAGCGCCATCGCCTTTGCGTATCGCGCCTTGATCTGCACAGTGCTCGGCACGTCAAAGGAGACAAACCCCTTCTCGCCGCGCGGGTCTACAAACGACGCAGCGGCCACGTTGGTGTCCACGCGTGCGCGGCACACCCATTCGTTGTCAATGTCGCAGTAGTCCATCTCGCCGGCGTTCTTGAACGGATGGCCGGTTCCCCGCGCTTTGGGGAAGAACCGCGCGTAGGTTGGAATACCCAGGATGAGCTTGTGGCTAGGGAAGCCGCGGCCCAAGATATACTCGACGCCTTGGGAGGTAGATCGTCTCAGCGTCGGGTATACGGATTGTAGATTTCCCGGGGGTGGGAGCAATTGGGCATGGTGTCCCGACACATCAGTCCAGCCGCCAGTCAAATCATAAGCCATCAGATTTAACAAGTCCAGTAGCCGAGCGGCGGCCTGAAGATCAATGTGCTTCAGGCAATACTCTCCAATTGGGAGTGCCGTGGTGAGAAGATATCTCGGTGACGGCAGGGCATTTCGCAGCTCATGCAGGAGATTTATGTAATCGCGGCCCTGTTCTGGTGTCTTCGGATGCTCCCAGTCAACTGAATAGATAGAGCGTCAGATACTGGTCAAGACATCACTCGTCACCTAGTAGCTTCACAACTTACTATCAACACCATCGAGGCCATACTTGTCACAGAACTCGCGGGTTTGTGCAGCAAGGGTCCGCCGAGCTGCACTGCTGGCCGCGAGAGCTGGAAAGGTTTTACTGCCCGTGCCTCCTCCAAGAGAGACGATAGTCTTGATGTGAGGGTTCTGGCGCTTCAACTTGGCGAGCGCGGCGAGGCATCCCTTCTCGTCATCCACCTTCTTGTCAAAGTCGGCCCATTCGTCGAACCACTAGAGAAGCATTCAGCAACTGTGCATGTTTGCCACCCTGCTCTACCGTACACACTTTCAAAGTACCATCTTCATTCACCCTACCAGTAACAACGTTAGCTAATGGATACCTTGTCACAGTGCCAGAGGTCGCCTGGCCTTACCCCACAAAGGCATAGAACACATGCGTTATAGCCTGCAGCTGCATCGAGGACGGCGGCTTGTCCTTGTAGACCATCCATGATGGATAGTACACCGCGTTGACGAAAGAACTGGTCATGGTGTCTGTTCAATTTACAGAGCATCAATGAGGGGACCGGTTCGACTTCACCACAAGTCAATGATCACGTTGTGAGAACGATGAAGCAATTCCCCGCCTCGGTCCGGAGCCACAAGCAAATGCAGCGTACGTACGTCCTGCCGCGCCTCCACAGCACGCCAGCCACTGTTACGTCGCTTCAGTAGCGCTATGGTTTTACTTTTTTCGAGAGAGGGGCAGAGAGCTTTGCTTGCGTACGGCTCAAGGCGCAGCCCAGTGCGACTGGGTCAGAAACGTCCTCCACTCTTTTCCAAGCTTGCCTCTGCGCGGACTTTTAACAGCGCGCCGTGTTTGATGCCGAGTGGTGATACGAGGTCCCGCTAGCACAAAGAGTTATGCCATAGGGGTTGTGGTCTTGCAAGTCGTGGATCCGCGTTCCTTGCCTGCCTTGGGGCCAAGACTTTGACCAGTAAGTAGCTTTGCACATATGGCGTCAGGGTTGCATTCCAACCAGGAACCTCGTGTTTCCGCAGCTGCGAAATCGCCATACAATCATTCGTTGCTTTTTACATTCCACGACTCCCCTGCCACACTGAGCTGGAATCCATTTAAAAGGGAAAGTCGGCAAAGTAGCAAAAGCGGTCAACGGAGAGGCGGCACTGTAGGGTAAGGCGTAGGCCGTACTAGGGAGGGTGGGAGAATGCGAGAGGCCGAGAGTGGCACGGTTGACTGCATGAATGATGCATTTTTCAGCGAGCCAACAAAAGATGGTGGTGCATTCAAGTCTCGTCCTTACTTCACCGTAACTTCTACAATCTAGTACTTTGGGACTTCATTAGGTATTTCGCAACAGCTCCGATCCTAGTGTTCATAGTGACGTCTTTCGGAGCCGGCAAGCCGACCCACTTCGGCCCGAAGCATTCTGACTCGGTCGGCCCTTGAACCGTACTGTAAAGTTAAAGTGCGCTCAGATTGAAAGGAAACCGGTCAAGGAATTCTTCACAGGCCCACGAGGCGAGGTGTTCATGTCGGCTATCGATCGCAAAACGTCGCGGTGTGGCTGCCCCCTGCACTGGGTTGGCGACGGCTTGCATGCAGCATCACCACACACTCCTTGCACGCAGCCTCACGCACATGCATGAGCATCAGCATCACGGGTCCATGACAACCCGGAGAATGGCATTTCTCTGTAGATGAGAAATCATCAGATGAACGGGAAGAGTTCTCATCTACCCAATAGCGAGTCAACACGTTCAATACGTGCCAAGATCGACGAGCGACCCAATTTCTTACCGCCGGCATCGCGCAATGAGTCCCCATTGCTTTTTCTTTCTTCCCTTGTCTTTTGCGTTGTTTCCTTTCCTCTTTTCCATCTCGCATTGGGAGGACACAGAACAAGCCGTCCGACGCTTCGCATAGCGGCTGCCCTCGGCAAAACACGCCTGGGACCTCCACAAGTCCCAGCCGAGCAGAATATGGCCACCGGTGTGATTCCCCTTTCCTCAAATTCCGGTAGCGTGAGGCAGATGTAGCACAGCTCGATGCCGGTGTAGGCGATACATCGACAGCCGGCCGGATTCGAGAACCGTGCTAGTCAGCGGGAGGTGCCGCCCCTTGCCGCTCTTAGGCTCCCACACAGTAGCAGATTCAGGGCTCCAGGTACCCGGATACTGGCTCTTGGTTGCTCTCGCTTCCCTGATCCCCCCTTGTAGCCAGGGAGACGGATTTGTCGTCGATGGCCCATGAGCAATGGCGAATCTGCATACCAGCGACGCCTGGCGGACCGATTGCCCCGCATTATGAGACAATTCAGACATCATTTAGATCTGCCTAGGCGATGTGAACAGAGAGATCCAAGACATTCCCCAGGTCATCCAGCCCTGCCTCTGGACAATCAAAACATGGTTTTTGCACGGTGTCGGCTCTCACCCGAGACACTGGAGTGCAGAGCGCTCAAAAATGATGTCCTGGACGCCAGGGCCGCAGTGACAGTCCGTGGAATGCAACTACGAGTGGGATGTAAATCTTGCCTTCACCAATGCGAAAGATACGTAGCCGAATGTAGGTTGTCGTTGATGTGCGCATAGTTCCACCCTAGCTGCCGTGGCAAGTACACCGCCATCATCGCCTCAGCCCAGGCTGAGACGATCTCCTCTGTGTGGTGATATCTTGCAGCAATCGCAGCAAAGATGCCTCCAGGGATTGACGTGGAAATCATCTAGTAGCCCGGAAATTGTACGGTCGCGGAGCGAGGTGCATCCGGGCTGAGCCCACTGACATGTCGCAAGACATACAGTATCGCCTCTGGGGTGGAGAAGGTGGAGGTCGAGGATGCACATCTTCCCACTCTTGATGCTGTTCTCCCTTATCTCGCGAAGTCCTGCTATCCTCCAACCGACCGCTATTGGCAGGTGCGCGAGATTTTGAACCCGTTGACAAGGGTTCTTTGCTTGAGACATTCTATTGTGAATGCAGCCAAGGCGAGCTTTGAGCCGAGATTGACGGCATTACATATTAGCAGGCGCCAAGTCTTATGCGTTCCAAACTCCCGGGTCAGACATGCATGATGCCAGCGAGTAGAGGGCTATCATCATGTCATGTGCGTAGCGAGCGGCAAGGTATTTCTGATAATCTCGAGGGGTGCGCAGGCCTCCTGCACCGTGGTTGAAGAGCTAATGACGCCAGGATACGAAAAGCAAGTCTAGCAGGGTGCAGGACTTCGAAGACACAGTGAGCTAAGGGCATTTGAGCATTAGCCGAACCCTGAGTTGCGAGCATTTCCGGTTAGCTGTTGAAGATATCGCGCTCACATCTGAGTTGTCGAGTTGGGTGTTTTCGAGTCTTGTTGTGCATATCCACTAGTACCTCGGCGTAAAGGCGGGTTGGTGATTGTTGACTATGTGTCTCCCTTCCAACTATATTCCAGAGTCTTCATTTCCCCGAGAATACACGGCACATCAATATAGCACGGTATGAAATCGGCGATGGTCCGGAGTTGCTGCTCCGCCTCCGAGGGGCGACCTTGTCCCGACCCGGTGGTTCGGCTCCGTGTCTCAAATAGCGCAACGCGGGCGTAACGGAGCGGTATGGGCAAGGCAAGGGAGCTGTTTAGCCCCCAGGTGACGAGACGGCCTCTTGGGCCCTGGTTAGACCCTTATTTAGGGAAGGTCTGCGACCGCCGTTCCGGCCTCCGCGGACGTGACCTGCAGGGTGTGGACGCCGATGCCATCCTGAAAGCGGCAAGTACTGAGTCGCTCGGACTCTATTGGGTTCTCCCCCAAAAGTGCGAATACTGCAAAGTCTGCTCCGTCATTCCAGCCTCTTCACACCCATTTCGAGATCGATGCAACAGTGGTCTCATTGATCCCCTTTCCTCCAGTGCAGCTTTCCATGCCGACGAAGGTGGACTCATCCTACATCCTGGTATGCGGTGAGTCTTGCAGGCACCCGGCGGTCTGGATATAATTGATGCAGAGGCGCATCCGCGGCCCAGGAAAAGAAAGATGCTGTAGGCTGTAATTGGCTGCTCCAGCCAGCCATGCCGTCGATGCACGCGCGGGGACTGACAGGATGGCTCCACAAAGCCACCTGCGCATTATTTCTCCTCTCTCGAAATGCCCCCTTCGTACTGGAGCCTCTCTCGATTTCGACTGAGCGATCTCCTACGCGAGGACGCACGACGGTAACGTGCAGCAAGCGAAGACGGCTCGTCCCTCTGACCGCGCACTCACCCTTGACGTACAGGGCCGTAATCTTCTTGGCATCAACCGTAAAGGTCAAGGTTGACACAAAATCTCATGATTAGCGGCACACCCTGGCTTGCATGTCTTTCCACTGTAGATGGAAGAGGGGCGCCGCCACTATCGTGAAATAAGCCTGACCACAGTGCGGGACGGATTGCCTGAAAGAGGTTGGCGGGCTTCGAAAAACAATGCTTGCAACATTGCGCGTTGCTCTGGCACAGGAAAATACTTGTCGTTAGTCGCAGGTCACATTGCGCAGGCGGTCCGCCGCAAGATTCGCAGCGAGGCGATTCAGAGCACTCTCATCATGTCGCCGAGGAAGAAAGACATTTTGGGATAATCTATCGTCTGTGCTGCCTCAAGTCCAGTTGAAGGACCTCCAGAAGTGTATAGACAGAGCCAGTTCTTCGCCTCGCAAAAGCGATCAACATACCGTACATCATCCGTAACCCTTGCCTGCCCAGTTCAAAGAAGCCTTGCTGTGGTAGGAAAGTAGTAATGAAATCGCAAAGACAATTCCGTAAAAAGCAACCCTATCGCGCGCACGCCTTTGTTAGGGAAGTGGCTGTAAACGCAAAAAAACAAAAAATAGATCGCAAATTTGTGACCTGCCCAGAACGCCGTATGATCCCACTGCCCTAGTGAACCCTCGAGGAAACAACCGGACCGCCTTATCGGCCCCGAACAATCTGAGAAGGAAGAAAGTACGTGAGCTCTCGGCCTGCACGCTCTCCGTGATTCATCAATGAATACAATAGATGTGTAGAACTGAAAGCCGGGAGCTCCTAGTTTGGTACAACTAGGCCGCGCGTCGCGTAGGCTTGCCGGATCGACAAAAAACCATTGTCTAGGTCGATGACCATAAGCTCACTGAACATTCTGGTCGTCGTCCTACATGACCGTGGAAGCCAGGAGGCGTTGTTCCACATCGTCCATCATCCCATCCATGCGCGGGCCTTCCATGCCCTGCAGCCTGGACTCGATGGCTTGGAACCGCGGCTCGTAGCTGCCGGCTCTGGCCTCAAGGTTTTCCATCCGCTTCTCAATGAGATCTAGTCGCTGCTCGATGCGCATGAAGCCCTGCGCCATGTCGTGGCTCAGGCGATCCAGCTTGTTGGTGAAAGATCGGATGGAGGTGGCGAGCGGCGCGTTCTCTTGGCCCGGGGTGCCGGTGGGGACTCGGGGTTCGTGATTGTGACGAGGCTCCTGGACGGCGAAGCGCCACTGGTTTCCTAGTTGCACTTCGCAGACGGCTTTGGCGCGGAAGGGGCAGTCGATCTTGCGCGTAGATGGGTTCCTCTTCTTGGCGGTGCTGTTGTACTTGACACCACCTCGGTCGCAGACGAGGTCGTAGCGAGTGGGTTTGCCATCGCGGTAATTGGACGCGCGTAGCTTGACGATGCCGTAGCCTTGGTCTTTTGCAACGCGCTGGACCGAGGACATGAGGTCCTCGAAGTTGCGATAGATGCCCTCCGGCGGGGGTAATAGTGCCGGTGGAGGTGGTGTATTCGGCATCATGGAGAAGTCGGCCACGGTGGCGGTTGGGGAGGGGGAGGCAGCGGCTTGCTGGAGGAGGGAAAGGGGGAAAAAAGATGGTAGGAAGCTTGAGCGAAAGGGGACGTTGCTTCCTTCCTTCGACGACGATGAACAGAGGGGCGGGAACGGCGGATTCTTGTATGGCAACGGGATAGCTGGTGTTGGTTGTTGCACCTTGTATAGGTCTTAATGGAAAGGCTGGGCTGTGAGGATTTTTCCAATCCGCACTGTTACCTCCCAAGGCTTAAGGTTTGGGTGATGTTGATCCGGTCCGAGCGCTGCGGGCCACTTACAGGCTGAGCTGCAGCAGGGATACTGACCCTCTAGCGCTGTCAACTGCTCCCAAATAAGTACATGCGTACCCTCCAACGACGTAATGGGAGACTTGCAGTGCCTTTGATTAAACCCCCGGCTCGCTGCATGCGCGATGGTCAGTGAAGACGCATATAATCAATCTCATGCGTGTTTATGGATACCTTACCTATACCTGGTTCAAGTTGCTACAAGGCCTGATCCATGCTATTGTGTAGGACTTAGCTTTATTTTCTTTTGGCCGCCTGTCTTTGTTGGCTTTCCTAAAGGTCCCCTCCCTGGCAGCTACTTTACTGCACGTGACAGCCTAGCATACAGACAACAATAGGGTGATGGGGGGTACTTTGGGTGATGAGGTATACTTGGCACTGTGGTTTGACTGATTCACCCAAAGAATTTCGATACTTGGGGAATTCGGTTCCAGAATCCAGTTTTGGTCTTTCGATTAATCTCATTTCATAAAAGTGTCAAAACAAGAGAAACGTTGTTTCTGTGCACATTCCGCACGTGTACTGTGTGCGGTCAACGGCGGCGTGTACTAAGCACCCCTTCACAAAAGCAAGCCCACCGAGGTCCCTCTATCCGTCACCCCACGCCCGCCCCTAGTACCAGCCTAGATCTCGACGTCCGCCTTGCAGAACCCTTCTCACTTACACCTCGAAGCGGCCCACCGACACGCTTTCCCATCGCAAGGCGGCGTCGCTTAAGTGATAATCCCTTGTTAGGAGGCGTCCGCAATCTTGGTCACGGCCCGCGTCTCTCTGCCTACGGTACCCTGTCCTCAGATATGGCTGAGACGACCAGCGAGGGAGCCTGGGACGAGGCCCGATTAGAGGAGGCAATGCAACGTCTCAAGCTCCTGCACATCAAGGTAATTGCAGCTATTGACAATCGCTTGCGATTGAATGCGACTAACCCAGCCATTGTCTCAGGTCAGGATGCTCCGGGATACAATTCCCAAGATGATTGATCCGTTGGTCCAGAAACAACCATCACGTACGCAGTTCCCTTCCTTTACTTCCCCCCCTTGCTCAAGACTTGCACTCTGACAACATCGTACAGCGGACATCATGTTTGCCGCTTTCATGAAGGCGGTAAATGACGCGCAGGCAGACGTCGCGCAGTTTACGGAGTTGATGAAGGATGAAGCCAGCAAGGAGATCTTTGCTCACGCCGAGAGGAGCCGGGAGCAGAACCCTCTTGGGATTAAACCCTGGAGGCACAAGGACCATCCCGATTGGTTCAAGTTGGATGCTGAAAACGCTCCTTCCACTTCCTGAGCGAATGAATAGGCCATGGTGCAACATGCGTGGCTCGTGAGGTCACAAAGCACGCGCAGATCGTTGGTCATACCAGATCCACTAGGATGGGGACACAATCTGCTCTCCGGATCAAGGCACAGCAAGACTGACTAATCTGGCAGCAACCGCATTATCGAATCACGCTCGGGGCGACTGAAGTTCCACCCTCCATGCTGCTTGCTTGGGCTTATTATCCTGGGATGGTTCATGGTTATCATCAGCCCAAGCACAGCATGAGTGTACACAAAGCCGAAGTATCTAAACATGTCATAAATGCATGGGTGAATAGAGCGCTCTATAGCAACAATATCACCGCCTCAGGAAGAAAATTCATGTAGTCGACAAAGAATCTATGTGCATGAAAATGTTGTGCGTTTGACTCTCTCACTCAACGCGTGATGCGGAACTGCCACCATAATTGGCCTACGATGAGGAGCAGTCGCAGCCGCAGTAACAAAATGTGCACCAAAACGTTTGGCGCAAGAAGAGGTACGTACCTTCGACCTACGCTAACCATACCTACGGTAAGGTACCTTACCTGGTAACGTGAGTGAAATTTATCAGTCTCTGGCTCTCTGTCGGCCCCAAAAGGTCACGTGAAGATATGAGCCCGTGAAAGCCAACGCTAAGCCCCTGCCCCGCTCTGATTCGCCGGTTTAGCGGGCACAATCAGTCTTTCCACCCACACAAAATTTCACCAATTCTCGAAAATCCTCGTCCTTTGGTGAGATCCTCATTGCAACTAACTCTGCAGCATCACCAGCAAAAATGGCCCCCCAACGAGTCACCTACCGCCGCCGCAACGGGTGAGTGCCTATCCGAATTGCTTCGATCAAGACGAGGTCGAAGGAATCGTCAAGTGCGCAGAGACAGGGACTGACCGGTATTTTCTTCACAGCTACAACACTCGCTCCAACAAGACCCGAGTGATCAAGACCCCCGGTGGCCAGCTGCGCGTTCTGCACATCAAGAAGCGCGGCACTGTTCCCAAGTGCGGTGACTGCGGCTCCAAGCTCATCGGCGTAAGTGCGATCCGAAATCTCGACAGAACGTTCGCGGCAGTCTTGGAAGTGGCATGATTTGAGGGAGGACCTGGCTCTTGGAAGAGGAGGCAGACCGGCATCAGGCGTCATGTGGTGCTTCGCCTCCCCAGCGAGTGCAGCGTGCTCTTCCCCCATGTCACGGCCTTTGGAAAGGGCTGCTGCGGACTGTCGGCGTTGATAATCGAAGCAAAATTGAAAACAACTAACACTTCTTCTCAGATCCCCGCTCTCCGCCCCCGCGAGTACTCCCAGATCTCCAAGCCCCAGAAGACCGTCCAGCGTGCCTACGGCGGTTCCCGATGCGGTGGCTGCGTCCGTGACCGCATTGTCCGCGCCTTCCTCATCGAGGAGCAGAAGATCGTCAAGAAGGTGCTGAAGGAGCAGGAGCAGAGCCAGAAGAAGAAATAAGCAAATCAATTCTCGACTGACGGTTATTGGCTTTCTGCGCGGGAAGGGCAAGGAATCTCGGGGCCTGGGTTCATTGCTTTGGTGTTCAATAGGGCAAAAGGAATTGCATGATACACGAGACCGGGTCGGAATGGCCGGTCCTCTGCTGTCTTTAGGACTGCCAGCTCCTCTTGGTGATTGAAATGAGACAACATCAAGCGGGCGTCGATGGAAAAGTTTTGTTGGTGATGTGCATGACGTGGCAATTTACTGCAAATGGCTCAGGACAGTGGCATCTGGAGTGACTTGTGACCTTCGCCTATGTGAATTTCTCAATTCCTCTACAATGGCAGAATTTGTGAAATATTGATGTCCGTCTATCGTAGTGCAGTGTTTGTAGCGTTGCAAGGGTGGAAATTCTGAGCCGCACATGCAAATCAGTCATCCATGACGTGCCGAACCTCGAAATTTCCCAGGCCCCGCGGTCATAGCAGAATCATTTCCCATCCGCGAACCCATTCCACGCCAATTCCTCCGTCAATCCCTCCCGGACGCAATGCGAACGCAGTCAACTTTTTCATAATGCGTAGCTTTATTCGAACCGGCAACGGGCGTAGCGCCCTGCGCACCTTCACAGCCACCGTCCGACCGACGTCCAGATGCATTGGCTCTCCAGCTGCCCAAACCCTGCAGTCTCCTCTGCGGCTTCTATCGAGGTCGTTTCACGCGAGTATCGCCCAGCGAAAGCGACAGAATGTTCCAGACCACCCTCCGCCGACGAACTTTGGCGATTTGGACGTGCTAGGAAACACGCCGCCTCCTGCTACGTCTGTCGACGTGTGCATGTCGGACGGCTTCGGGTTGAACAGCGGAGTCACGATTACAGATGGCAACGGCGCATTACTTGTCAACGGAGAGGCGTTTGTCTGGCGACCGTGGGAGGCCAAGGGCTCCATGGAGCTGGCCAACAAGAAGGGCCAGTTCGAGCTTCCAGCAGAGGCCTTCGGAGTGTTTGACCTCATTTGGCCGAGGCCAGGTATGTCGGCACAACCCGGGAATATCCTTGCAAGCTCTACCATTTGAGCGAGGCATGCAATATGGACCAGTCTGGCTAACACCACCACAGACCTGCTGATTATTGGCGTCGGAAAGTCGAACATGCCTCTCAGCCCGCAGACGAGGAAGTGCATCTCAGACCTGGGCATGCGCGTTGAGATGCTGGACACGAGGAACGCTGCATCACAGTTCAACTTGCTGGCTACGGAGAGGGGAGTCTCGGAGGTTGCGGCAGCATTGATACCCATCGGCTGGGAGGATGGTGTTGGTGCAAAGGAGTGATTCTGCTTCGAGCATCATGTTTTCTATTCACACCTTTTGTAAGATACGGCTTTGCGCAACTAGGTCACATAGGTGCTGTACGATATGTAAATAAAGCTTTCATCTGAATCCTCGATGTGTTTGCATAATTCATGGTCATCCGAAAGCGGAATGTTTTTTTTTTTTTTTCGGAAAAAGGCATGTATATAATTGCAAATTAGATTCAACTTGTGTCGCGTATGGAAATCTGCGGATATCATGGGATGAACTGTACGACTTCCCAACAACAAGACTATCTTTATGCCATAGATGAATGGGAGAAACAAAATTGGAGATGACTTCCAAAGTATCCAGTGTTATGATGATAATAATCATAATTATATTCGCAACTGAAAGGAGATTGTGGCAAAACGCTGGTCTATTCCAACACAATATCTAGGGTAGCTCCAGTGGCCTGATGCTGGAAACATTGCGAGGTACCCAAGTACCGACCGTACTTTGCCTGGTAGGGATGGATGTCTG
Organism: Paramyrothecium roridum; assembly: GCA_003012165.1. Classification (NCBI taxonomy): domain Eukaryota; kingdom Fungi; phylum Ascomycota; class Sordariomycetes; order Hypocreales; family Stachybotryaceae; genus Paramyrothecium; species Paramyrothecium roridum. Next base: position 907 of record PXOD01001078.1, on the reverse strand, counting down.
CTCGTTCCCGGAAATCGCGAAGGGCGGGGGCCCACCTGCCCAATGCTGCCAGGGCAAGCACCCAGGTGGATGTGCTATGACGAATGGTTGGTCAGAGCTATTCGCTGCTCCTGTGCCTCTGCCGTAGCTTCGGTACCTCGACCTGAGCCATCACATCATCCTTCGCTCCCTCGATAACGACCCGTCTGCAGCTCATGCGCCATTGCTGTCCTCCCGGATCTGCAGGGGAATAACACATCGCAGCTTGAACTTCAGTATTCCTACGTCGTCCTCTTTGCCTTCCCAACAGCCGATTTCAATCTTAATCGGCACTTTGGGCTCGCCGGACACTCTTTCGTTGCCCTCGTTGGGCAGCACAGAGAGGCTGGTCGTAGCTGGACGCTGAGTGGCATATCCGAGCATTCCTCAACTTTGCTTTTCCTTCCTCCTCCTCCTCCTCCTCCTCTCTTATCTGCTATTGTTTGTGCTTGGATTTGATACCCCAACTGTTTTTTCATCTCTTGATTCATTCGTGCCCGTACCTTTTCACTTCATCTTGAGACCCTGCCATCTTTGGCTGGCTGAACCGTACTCCGTTGAGATCGACAGTCAGGCGCAGAAAAAAAAAAATAGAGCAAAAAACACCAACTTTTGGAATTATTGATTCACCAGCTTTCACAAAAATTTCGTTCACAGCAATTCAGTCCGCATGGCAGGCAATTTCTGTGGCTCAGTCGAAAGGCCCTCGGCGGTCATCCACTGACCCGCATGACGTCAAGCACCCCCCTCTTCTTACGAGAGCATTCGGAATTCAAATCCTTCACGACCAGTCAGCCTTTGTGTACCCGGGAGGATTCCGCAGTCTTCTTTCCGGCAGCACACGAAAAGCAAATGGAGGTTGCCAAACCCACACCGGCTCCTCCGTCCC